>JAGFPH010022664.1:0-12444 GCA_018207615.1 Philaenus spumarius | reverse complement strand
GTTATTTATACATGTACTAAATTTCGTTTAAATCCGTTTACTAATTATTCAAAAGAAAATACTATTTAACTAGATGTATACTTTCGACATTATGAGATGGCCTAATCGAAACTGTCTATGTTCCCATATATTTAATACCAATTTAATTAATTAAATTACGTCCTAGACGCATAATGTTTTCACACAATGCGTATATATACTTTATTTATTTGTGTGTTAAATTTCGTTTACATCTGTTTACTAATTTATAAAAAAATTGAGGGCCTACATTCAATCGACAAGGCGCTCGCCGCTAGATTTAAACCATGCTTATACCTAAGTTCGTCTAATACAGTTTACAAATAAAATACATAATTGCATCTAGCTGAATTTTTCACAGAATTACCAATTCTACGGTCATATCACCCTCCCTCGACAATCTCTTACAAATTAGAAGACCAATCAAAAGCTATTTATATATATTAGGAGTGATTACTATTATAATAGGTTTACAAACGGTGGCCTACTAATGTAGGCCTAGCCAAAACTCTCATATTATGGACCCCATATGCTAAACTTTAGGGAGTGTTATATAAAATTCTAAGTACGTTTTTAACTAAATATTCATAATATGCATATGTTGATTATATTAGACATTTAAAAGGAAATATGACAAAACTGCACGCTAAAGGCTGCTTTAATTAAAATCTTAAATTACACTTTCACTTTGTTGATTCTGTGCTGATTTGATTCTGTACTAAAAATATCGGTTTTAGTTTCTATGTTTTTGGTTGCTAATTATAAATTCTTTAATTCATTTTACATCAGACATTATCATTGAGGTTCAAACAACAAAATGGGTCCGAAAAGGTAAACTTTAGCTCTTGATCCAATTTCCTTGTAAGGTATTCTTTCGGTGTTTCCCGAGGTTTGGGTTGGGGGGGGGGGGTGCTAAGCTCCGGTCAGAATCGTAGAACCTCGATTATCAGAGGTAATTGGGACCGGGCAAAAATGATAAACTTCTTTGTTTTTCTTCAATTACACTTATTGTTATTAACATTTGATTGATTGAGTTGTCAATTGGTTTACAGTAACTATACCCCGCGCGCGATAACTTTTCACTTGGAACAGTTTGGCAACGCTGCGGGGCAAAGCTCACAGTTGGCAGTGACCAGCGCGATGAGACACATCCGTCCTTCACAGCAGTGCGACGTTGCCGATACCATTTCGACATTAAACTCCAAACATCCCAAGTGAAAAGTTATAGTGCGTTTGATATAAGCCCTCTCACGAGTATGTGGATTTTTTCGATACGATCCGAGCTTCCGGTACGAAGTAACAGCTGTGTAAAGACAAAATGTTTGCGCCCTAGCGACGGCCACCCGTGGTGGCTTGCACGGGGCAAGCTAGCTAATGCTCGAGATTATATATCTCCTTTCATTATACCTAAGGAAAAAGTTCATAACTCCGTTCAAAATTGCCTAAAAATATTGATTTTATTTAAATAGATTTTGTATACCAACTGAGATATTACATTATACAACTAAGGAATAAACGTTGATTTTTTTTATTCTAAAAGAGCCAAAAATTATTTTTAAAATCACATTTTTGGTATGTTGTAGTCCTTATTAATACCAATCGATTAAGCCCTATTAGATCTAAATCCAATTATTTTCCCATGATTACTAGCAATTGCCAATTTTTGACTTTAAAGCGTCACCTGGGAAAAGTTTAAACAATATCGTAAAAAGAATTTAGTTTTAATTTCGGTCAATATTTGAGAACATTTTGCCAAAGTTTGAAGAAAATTGGTTTATTTATAAAACTTAAACAAATAAAGGTGTTAAAAACGGTTTGGTGAATATTATGTCGGGTCATTAGGATTACCTATGTACCAAATTTCGTTGAAAAATATAAAAAGTGAGCTCTGGATCTTAAAACAACCGACTTTTTATTTGTTTAAACAATTTTAAACAATGTTCCCGACCTCTGAGGAAGGCAACTTTCTAGTATGTTATTAAAAATCCTCTACCGGAATATGTAAAAAAAAGTGGATTGACTACAGACATTTGCAAATTGGCTTTTCAAACTCCAGATTGACTGGACTACATACAATTGCTTTGGGTAAGAGCGGAAATGTTTTCAGGATGTACAAGGTAAACGACAGTTTTGTTTTCTTTCTGTTCAATCTGACACAAAAGTTTTTATTACAAATTCACTTATTGAGAAATCCTCTCAAGCTATGAAATCTTTATCGAAATCATTTCAGTCAACTTACATTTACAGTATTTATAAATGAAAACGTATTTGTTTTTAAAAAATTTGCATCTGATATTAATATTATCACAAATTCTGGAACGTTGTATTGTAACTTATCACAAATTCTGAAACACTATATATTTTTCTAAAGTTAAAAAATGTAAACCTTCGTGTTTGGAAGTGATTAAAAATGTCATAAGTCGTTTAAATATTGTAAGTCTACAATTAACTAAAATGTTTTGATAAAACCATCTACCACCAATCACCAGTATACAGGGATAAATAAGATCCCAAATCAAGTTAAGATAACATTTACTTTACGAAAAACAATGATAGGCCTATAGTGAAAAAAATAATTACAGTTAAAACCTTGAGCGACGGTCCAGCCGTCTTATTACCTAATGAGGCGCGAGTAACCATAACAAACATTGTAATTTGAATAAAATAAAGCAACTAAAATAATTACAAATTCTTGGTTCATGGTTGAAAAATCTACTTTTTGTTTAAGGATTCAATGTTATTGTAAATGTAGAAAAACAATAAAATAATACATGTTAATCCGGGTATTTATTTGTATAGGCTATTATACTTTCTTTTGGTTACAATTAGTTTTTGTATAGTACCGTACGGAATTCTTTTCAAGAGTTGGTAATGACCTTTAATTGTTATTGTTTAATAGAATAAAACAATTATTGTAATTTTATCAATTGTTAAATTTAATGATAGGCTACAATAAAATGATTTGAAATCTCAATAAAGTGTCTATTTTATTTGATACCGGTAACTAATAAAATAACTTTGATAACGTTTTATAAATAAATATGTAAGACAACAATATTTTGAGATTCTAAAACAGAATTATTGTGCTTCAATGAAGTAGCCTATTGCTGTATTTTGTCTGAACAGAAAAGATTATATTTTATACAAACAACAGTTACATACATTTAGGTTTGTGTTGACGTATGTGGTTGTGTGTGTATATGTTTGGGTAACTAGGGTTCAGTTTTTATATACTGTATTATAACAAGCATATCGTTACCTGTCAGACTTAACACTTGGAAACAATGTTTGTGTTTAGTCCTTAAAAATCTGCTGTAAATTTAGCTCAAAACAATATTTTTTTATGGACATCGATGTGTTCGTCAGTGAATGGACGGTTTTACTGCAATAATAAAAAAATATCAGTGTCTGGGACATGCTACAAGGACCCTGCCACTATATTTTCAGCTTTTTAAAAGCATATTTACTACCATTTTATCAAGGTGGGAAAACCCCATATACTTATATATCCTTAAATTCCTACCCAAAAACGATTAATTGGTATAACTCCGCTATTTTGAATCGGACCGAAAAACAAAAAAAAGTATATCTGAAGAATCCTACTAGGACCCTTTCACCAAAAAATCAGCAATTTTGAAGCATATTTACTATCACTTATCAATCCGGGAATAAAACAGATATATATATAAAGTAATTTTCAAATTGGGTCGAGTGTAATAGCTCTTACTGAATACCTCGACGTGTATACGACATTGAAGGCAATCTAAATTCTTATTTTGCAGCTTAAAGGGAGATAACATTGACCAATATCTAGAGCCATCAGGTTAGCTCAGTTAGTAGAGCACTAAGACGGCAACGTAAAGGTCCTGGGTTCAACTCTGGTCTTGATCCATTTTTTTTCACTTGTAATTTTATTTAATATCCCTTGCTGAGGAAGTGTGTAAGCGGGGGGAGGGGGGGAAATAATAATAATAACAAATATAATCTGTTTTAGAAACTATTTATTGTTCTTTTACTTTCATGTAATAGAGTCCAGAGGCCTTTCATTTTGATGTCCTGTTGATGACTTATTTATAACTACCGGTATGTATTTATCCGCGACAGCTTGGGTGCATTTTATATTAAATTTACTATTTCTAAGACTAACATAAATTCTAACTGTTCAATTGGTTATTATCATCAACTTAATCTAATGTACATAAAGGATTGTTATATTTAAATATTATAAACTACTAATTTTATAATTTCTACGGACGTACTTTTTTCATACGGTCGGCTTTACAATTTTCTGATAGGCTACTTAGGAACAAGATAACCCCGCCCGTCGCTCTGTGGTTACCTTGGTTAAAAAATAATAAAATGGCTGCCGCCATAATTTGACCTAGTCATCAAGTTTTGATTAATGGTTTTCTAATTTTTTTTTATTTGCAATATTGTGATGCATTTTCAATAAAGTATTGACGGTTTTAGATGATATTATAGTATTTGTATTTACTTAACTTAATTTCTACATTTCTTCTTACTTCAGCTGTTAATTTAGTAGGTTTTATGAGGAATCTAGTTAGTTGTTCTAAATCATAATCTAATAACTATACGATAAGTAGATATACAGTAGGCCCACTTAAAAGTGCATGTTTAGTTTAAAATTCAACAAAAGAAATAACAGAGAATTTTAGTAGGCCTAACTCAAATAAATTGGTATATTTCATTTTTCATTTCAAGTAAAAATTAAGTCATCTTAAAAAAATAAGCCTCATTATATTAGGCCTACAGGCAATTACAGTAAAAACAGTAATTTGAGATGTGAACCTGGTGTAGGTTAACTGATTTTGTCGTTTTTTTGTGTTTAGGAGAGTATAAGCCTAGGGTATAGGCCTAAGTTTAAAAAACTATCGTGATCTTCCTTCTTGAATTTGTGAAACAATAGGCCTAAACACCGTGCTTTGGAAAAATGGTTATTGTAGAGCAAGCATTTTTCTTAACTTAATTTTTGGCTGCAACACTTGTTTAATCAATGGATTTTAAGTGTAACATATTTGTTTTAGTTACCGTACTAAAAGTTAAAAATATAGCCTACGGTATTTATAAAAAATAGACAACAAACGCGAAAGCGTTAATCATTTGTGTCACAATAATTAGATTACTTAAAAAGTGCATATTTATTTTAAAATTCAGCAAAAGAATAACAGTTAATTTTATTCTTGATGTAGGCCTATTTTCGGTTTGAAGTCGTAGGCCTAACTAAAATTTCGCTATTTCTTTGGAAGTAAATAATAAAAAAACCCAGCGTAAAAACCTTGTTATATATAGGTTTTTTTTATTAGTAGGGTCTACAGTAAAAACAGACATTTGAGGCTAAATGACTAAACCATAGGCTACTTTAGCCATAAAATATTTAAACGTTTGGTTTAAGCCTCTTAAACTCTTACTCATCCTGGTCTACGAATAAACTACATTATATGAAATGATTATGTATTTATACATTATTATCTCAAAGCAAATCTTATGCCTATAACTTATTTATAGCTTACCGGTATCGTACAGTTTTATAAATCATACAGAATTTAAAAATAAACAACTTCACAAGACGTTACAGGTATTAGCGAATTTCCATGAAAATATAAGCTATTGCATTGACAATTAAGACCTACGGTCGAGAGTAGTAAATGAGCACATATATCATGGTCCCCAGAACACGTTTTAGGGTGTCATTAAAAATTATGTATAGGCTATGTCTATATGTGTTCGTACTCTAATGGCCGCATTTTAAGTCAGTTTTGGTCTAAATTTGTTACACACGTGGTTTTTCTACGTCACTCAGACGAGTTCGTTAGCCAAAAAATTCCAACAACCGGAAGCAACTTTTTTGACCAGAAGTATTTTTGGAGATTTTTCGAGAATCTCTTTGTAGGGTTTTATAAAAAAAAATATTAAGCAGATTATTCTGCACATATATAGGCTATGTATATTTAGATCAGCTTAATTTACCACGTCCGTTTAGAAGAGTGCGTTGTCACTTCTAATAGAATTACTGGAGTATGCCTATATATGGTTTTCGTGGTAGCAAAGGGGCCTATAGTAATTATCGATTATAGACTACCGTGTATGATCCGCTAATTAGTTATTACGTATCTTTTAAAATACGAGATATTTTATTTTTTCTAAAGCTCTCCTAAAAAAGCACGTCCGTTCAATTCCCAGCTTTCTCGGTTCCTTGAATTACGTTGAATACGTTTGAACTTAAGATTATTCCCACGTCAATCGTGTAGCATATATTCCTTTGGAAATAAGGACTTAACGATGTCAACAATGTTGCCAGTTTTACTAACTTATAGACCTACTACTACTTTTAACCAAACCCATCTGCGCTCTGTATTGTGTATGGTCTAAGCCTTGGTCTAGAGTCTAGAGTAAGAGGGATAGTTCCATCTCTTTCTCTCCCATATACAGTGGCGGATTTGGGGGGGGGGGCTATAGGGGCTGCAGCCCAGGGCGACAAACTTTTGGGTGCAGCAAATTTTTTTGATCGGCAAATTTGAAAGAAGAAAAAAATACTTTTATTTAACTCGTTTTAAAAAAACGAGGACTCGGCCTCTTGTTCAGTGTGGGCTTAGCAAGGTTGTATTGGATAGCTGAGGCGGCGTAGTCTGCTCAGAGTTTTTCAGTCAAAGAGTGTCAAAGGCAGTGGCGCATCCGGTGGACATAAACACAAAATCACAAGTCAGCTGAGTGTTAAGAACAAGCAATTTGTTATCGGTTGTGCTTATGTTGATGTAAACATTCTTCTTCATATTCGCCTATACTTTCTTTTGTATGAATAAAAATATGAGTTGTGGTTAATTATATTTTAAACAAATATAACAACAATCTGGGGTTATAGTAGAGTACAGTACAGTTAAACCGTTCGTTCTTGCCACTTGAGATATCGCGCGAGAACCTAGTTTTTACACCCAAAATAAATTACGTGTGTCTGTTACTGCCTCCAGCTGAGTTTTACTACGTAAAGTAATTCAACTGTTGAACTGTTGTACGATAGTCTATTTTTGTGGTTATTTTAATTAATAATTGAATTAATTGCAATAATTATTAAATACTTTAATACAGTTTTTAAATATTTTCAAGATTTCTTATGAGAAATTGTCGGTTTTTATTCATTAGCTGTCTGGATTTTTTCAATAGCCTAGGCCTACTACTATTTGTAATGTACGGTAATCAACGTAGGCCTAGGACAATATACAATGTGAGTTAAAATTATGGCAATATAAAATAAAATATAATTTTATTTTAACAAAATGTAAAATAAAATAGGAAGAAAGTAGCTAATGATGGGGTAGACTTATGGGCTAGCAGAAAGATTTACACAATCTTTTTTTATTTACACAAAACTTGAATTGTTATAAAAATAAATAACCTAAAAAAACAGTTTATTGTGAATAATAATAAAAATAATGCATTTATTTAGTTTCCTAATTTTACAATAATAGCTAAGTTAAATATATCAATGGATAAAAGCACAATAATTGTATGTCTGTATGTCAATTTATGTAAACTTTCGGTAAAGGCAAAAAGAAGATTTCTAACTAGGGGGGGGATTTCCAAAGACCTATAAATACTCAACAGGCTTATAAATGAATGCATTAGAATATTTTATTAGACAACAATAAAACCTTTAAGCTAATTTGTATTAGTTCTGCCAGCTTTAATGAAATATAATAGCCTAAGGCACACTTTTTTTGCGTACAAGTAATTTAAGTGACTTGTGGACATACTACATGTGAGCATATAATTAAATTGCCTGTTGATTATAATCTTGATGTGTTCAGATGTTGCAAGTCCACACATACAATAAGTGGGCACACAGGTATTAAGCTTAGACTTGATGATGGCTGTGAAAACTTGTATGTGAGGACATACAATAAGTGTGCACAAACAAAAGCTGTCTTGTTCATAATAATTTTTTTTTAAACTGCACCACAAATATTATTATTTGGAAGGGACATACAATGTTTGTGCATCTAGAAGAGCTATACACCTTAACAATGATACAAATATCTCATTTTGGCCAAAAAGTGGACATAAAAAATGATTGTGCTTTTAGCTATCGATGTGGGTTTATAAGTTTATATAGGCTTAAGCATTTTGTGATAAAGTCAGCTAGATTCGTTTAATTTTAACTATGTTATTTGTAAAACTGTATTAGCTATGTATGAATAAGCCATGATTTACATCTAGTGGCGAGCGATTTAAACTAAATTTAACACACGTAGGCCTATAAATAAAATATATATTCGCATTCTGTGAAAACATGAGACCCATTACACATTTTCATCATGTAATTGTCATTACACATTTTGTAATCAGGGGGTTGTCGAATACTGGAATTTGAAGGAATTATTTATTGCATACTAGGATTTGATAGGATTTTTGTATACAAGTATTAGTTTGTGTATCTAAATATTAATGAATTGTGTTTATTTTTGTACGGTATTGCATGTTTATGCATACATTTTTAACAATTGGTAAATAGTGTTAGAGAAAATTAAGTTTTACTGAACAAGCGTTTTCAATAACTAAAAGTGTAGGCCTACATGTCTTCGGTAAAAATATAATTTCTCTTAAAATATTTCCTGATTTTGATCAAATGTATACTACATATACACAACATGTGTATAAGAATAATATTAAAAAATGAGGTTCCTATATCAATTTGTAGACCATTTCATGACTAGGCCTATAAAAAGTTACAAGGTATTCCACCTTAAAAATTTGTAACGGCCGGCATTTTGAAAATTATAAAAATAAATTCTTTGTATTTAGTACACTTGTCTTGTAAATCGTAACATACAAAATACTTATTCCAAATTTGAACTCGATATCTCAACTATTTCTGGAGTAACAGTGAGTTTTTGTAAAAAATCAAAATGACGGATTGTGACTAAACTAAGCCGAAATCGAAAAAAAGTTACTAATTATTTTTTATTTATTTCAATGAATACAATCCGATCCTGTATAGCCCGCTAGAGGAGTCCTCAAAGGCGCAAAATATATAAACGTATTCCATATCTTTATAAGTCAGCCACTTTTGGATGTTTCTAAGGATCAAAATGTCACGGAATGGCAAAAGAGTAAACTATTGAAAATATTACAAGCGATTAATATTGGTTTATATAATTCTAGAATTACCGGTATGTGAAACGTCTATATAAACCAACGTTGCGCTTTATACCTTTTCTGTATGCCAGATATAGAGATAGATGTCAATCGGATATCTCTAAGGTGCAACACACCCGGAGTGGAAACAGGCGTGAAAATCACACCACAAAGCGCTCTGGATGCGCAGAAGCTTAGCCACGCCTCCTTGAACATATACTCGGAAGAGGAGTACTCAAAGGCGCAAAATATATAAATGTATTCCAAGGCTTTATAAGTCGGCCATTTTCGGATGTCTCTAAGGATCAAAAAGTCACGGAATGGCAAAAGAGCAAACTATTTAAAATACTGTATATATTGTGATTATATTGGTTTATATAGTTCTAGAATTATGTGAAACGCCTATATAAACCAACTTCGCACTTTATACATTTTCTGTACTCCAGTTATAGAGATGTCAATCGGATATCTCTAAGGTGCAACACACCCGGAAAGGAAAAAGGAGCAGGGCTAGAAATATATATATATATATATATATATATATATATATATATACTAGCTGGCCCGACCCGGCTTTGCACGGATAGACAAATCAAAGTTAAATGTATATTAACAAAAAATACATTATATCAATAAATATATTACACTATGTATTTCTTATGGGGATTTTTAGTAACTTTGAACCCCCAAACCTCCCCTAAAATTTTGATTTAAAAAAAAAAACTCTTTCTTAGCAAGCACCTAGGGCCCTAGAGGAAGCTACATAATAAATTGAATTCCAATCCGTTCGGTGTTTCTTTTTAGTAACTTTGACCCCTAAAATTTCGAATTTTTTAAGACCCTTTCTTAGCGAGTACCTAGGGCCCTAGAGGAAGCTACATACCAAATTTCATTCCAATCTGTTTGATGGTTTTTTGTAGTGACTTTGACCCCCCAAACCTCCCCTAAAATTTCGAATTTTTTGAAAAACTTTCTCAGCGAGCACCTATGGCCCTAGGGGAAGCTACATACTAAATTTCATTCCAATCCGTTCGATGGTTTTAGAGAAATCGTGATTTTTTAACTTTGACCCCCCCCCTAAACCGCCTTAAAATTTCGAATTTTTCAAAACCCATTCTTAGCGAGCATCTATGGCCCTAGAGGAAGCTACATACCAAATTTCATTCCAATCCGTTTGGTAGGTTTTGATAAATCGTGATTTGACCCCCCAAAACCCCCCTAAAATTTTGAATTTTCGGAAACCCTTTCTTAGTGCGCGCCTAGAGCCTATAAAGAGTATTAGTGCCAAATTTCATGATTGTAGGCTTCGTGGTTTTGGAGAAACTGTGATGAGTCAATGGTATTTGGCTTTTATAAGTATATATATACATTCATTGACCTCACCAGCGAGGTTGAAGTATGTAACACAATATACAACTCAAAACAATAAAAGGACACGTTTATACAAATTGTTAAAACTAAACATTTCATTAATAGTTATATAAACAATTATAATTTTACATCAACAGCTTTAAATTAATTCATTTTTAGATCACACCTAAAGTGCCTCACCTACACATCAAAAACTCAGATACAGAGTAGAACCCCTTACAAATAAGGTACTCCTGCAATTTTTTTTAAAGTTTTTTTTTAAGTTTCCGTTTTAATGTGGTCAAGCATATTATTAAAAAATATTCCAGCATTCAATAAAGGATCCCTCGCAATATTCAGTCCAAGATGTTCAGGAGCTGCTGTAGGGTTGCTTCTGAACGCTCTAGTTATGCATTAGCCCGCAAGTCTTGGTAGACTGGTTAGTTTGTTCCCCGCAACAGTTTGGCATGATTTTTTGCACCAGACTACCCCTCTGAATGTGATTTGGGATATTATCAACGACTTATACAACCAAAGGGCTGTTAAGGTTTGAGCCTCCAACTAAAGTCGAAAAGCATCTGGTCGTCAATATTGTCCATTTTGCCAATGCATATGTTATAGCTACATAACGCTTCAATCAGCTGATAATTGTTTGAATCTTGAAAATTAAAAAAAAAAGAAAAAGTTAAACTATAGTGAAAAAATCCCACAGGAAAATACGTACTATTGCAACCATTGTTGGAAAATCCGTAGTGTAACGGAAGGCATTCTTGACACTTTGAATTACCCACACCAGGGTGACACGAACATTGGCCAGTTATAGGATCACAGAGGCTGGATGTGGACCCAATAGAGTCACAGTTGCAAGAAACGCATCCTGCCGTTATGTTGCCCAAGCCGGCCTAAAATCATCATCAAAAGATATATTAAGGAAACTAATGAATTAGAAATATAAAAGTAATGTTACATGAATTGCTCTAAAGTTTAAAAAGTTATACTGAAACACATTATAGCACACATTTCTCTTAACCTTATGCACTCTATTTATTTGACACTTGGCTGCTCCACCAGATATAATTAAAATATTACTGTTTGCAGAATTATTTTTGTAAATTCTCTAAAACATTCCTATAAATAGTAAACATAAGTTATTATATATCATTTTGTTCGGAATAAAACAGAGAATAAGGAAAAAATTGTTGAAAGATTAAATAAAAAATGTTTCATTGAGTAGGCCTATTTTGAATATAATCGGTAAAAAATCAATAGATTATTTTGTTTTGTAATGAAATTAAAAATAAGAATAATAGACTTAAGAGCTTTTAAAATACTTTATTACACTAAATGTGACCATAATAAATAATTTAAATAATATTCTTGAGGTTTGACAACATTTTTTTATTGAGTAAGCCTATTTTGAATATATTAGGTCAAAAAAATAAAAAAAATAAGTTTTTTTATGTAGTACTAGGGGAGACCCCTGCGTGCTCCGCACGCCAACCCCCAACGGAAGCTTCTAAAAACATATGTTATGTTTTATTTATAATAAATGTGTAAGATTAATAATAACCTCAAAACTAAGATGGTAAATAATGTTAAATGTTGAAATCAAATTTTTTCTTATATTTTATAACAGCAGTTATAATAATGGTTAAAAGGTCTACACTTTAAAAACCTAACCTAAAAGCTAGAAATACAAAAATAATAATTGCTTCAAATTTTGAAATCAGCTGTTAATGGAAATATTGGAGCAAACAGCAGCTATATATCTGTTATTTTATTCAATTGGTTGCTATGGTAATAAATGTAAATAAATGTGTTGGTTTATCATTCTATGCCTAACCTAAGAATTTTTTTTCGACTAAATTTACAAATATTGAAATAAAAAAATGTTTTTATCAAAATTAATTATAGCCTATGTTACTC
>JAGFPH010022663.1:0-12444 GCA_018207615.1 Philaenus spumarius | reverse complement strand
TTACCGTGTATTATCAATAAATAGGCCTACTATATGTCTTATTTATTTTTAGTTAGGATGTAAAATTGTTTTTTCTTATTTTTAAATTCCTTAACGCAAGTTTTTATTGGTTTGTGTGTGTTGAAACATAGGTTGGTTCAGTATAGGCTTAACTTAAGATAATATTTTGTACTAAAAGCTGGATATCCGAATCAATAATGTTTTATCTGTTATTTTATTCAATTGGTTGCTATGGTATTGAATATAATTCAAGAAGTTGTTTCTTCAGTCTATGCCTAACCTAAAATTATGTTTAATTTACATAAATAAACATCATTATTTACATCCACGAAAGCAGCTGGATTAGTTTGTTTCTTATTATAAACATCTGTTTTGTAAAGAAATGGATTTTAAACTATTATTTGAGTAAGTTTAAAGTAAACAACTTATTTATTTGAAACTCAATTAATTAGTTTATCAGCTGTTTAAAATCAAATTACAGTATTTCCTATTTAGCCTAGTTGTAGCATAGGCTACTGATGCATTTTAAAACTCGGAATCTTATCTTCTAAAGCGAGAGATAATTGTTTGTCTGCTAAATGAATCTGGAATCTCCGTCTAAGGATTTTTCATTTTTTGATTTTATATGGAGCTTTTGGCCACGAGAAATCGATTGGAAATGGTCACCAGTCTGGGAAAATTCGTTTTCTACGTCTTTTTATTAAATTAAAAAGTGAAATTTGTCCATTTTAAACAATACAAAGCACAGCTGATGCAAATGTTTTCAATGCCATTACAATAATCATCTGCTTTCTTTTAAACTGTATATTTTATTAGAGGTAAGCCTAATGTTGTATCTATTTATAGTTAATAATTATGGCAACGAATACTTCTGCTAAATAAACATACCCTTTATTTAGTTGTTTAATGTTATAGGCCTAACCTAAACGATGTTCACGGAAATTTGCAATAATAGTTATTGACGTGAGCGAACTAGGCCCTAGGCCTAAATCGATATTGAAATATTAAACTTTAATTTAGGCCTGACTTATTTCTGAGGCATAGCGTTGAGATTATGGTTAATCCTTTAAACTGTATTTTTATTACAGGTAATCCTAATGTTGTATATACCCTTTATTTAGTTGTTTAATGTTATAGGCCTAACCTCAAAACTCAATATTCCAATATTTATTATTGAAATCATAGCCCTGCTTATAATCGAGCTTTAGCTCGGTCTCCTGGTACTAGAACAAACAACAAAGTCTTTCTTTGTTGTTTTTTTTTTTTTCACTTTTAAAACTTACGGTAACATACATCATGTGAGTAACAACTTTGATACCAATAACTTAATATGATTTTGTACAGATAAAATATCTTTTACTGGAAACTAAACTTTTTCAGGCAAATGTCTACGTTAATATTTGCTTTATTATAATTCGTAGAGTGAGATTGCATTGTCTCTGCATTTCATTTTAAAACACCATGTGTAATAAACACATTTTAATTGCAAATGTCGTTTGTGCTTTGGTATCTCATTATAATGCCTTTCATAAAGGTTGTAACTATACTTACGTTTTACGACGAGTACTAACCGAAGTTTAATTCTCTGATTCTGTTTGGTGTTTGTAAAATAGTGTGAACCAAAACTGACCAAGACTGGCCTAATGCAATTAAAGACTGAGGGTGCGTTGTAAGGGTGCAGAGAGTTGTGTTTGTGACGTTCCAATTTGCCCCAAGTAATTACACAGCAACAACGTCTTGCTAAATAACAGTCCAAATAAATATTGTTTGTTATTTTGCTTGTTTTCTTGACTTTTCCAAAATCCTAAAATTTTAAATTGCGTTTCTGTTGTTTATTTATGTTGTTCTTTTTGTTGTTTGTTGTGTTTCACTTCTTTTTATTTTATCGTTTTTTATATCGTTCTTTTCAAACGATGTGAGTCTAGTTTAATTCCAACCAAATAATTGTTTAATTACTTTTTAAAATTCTCTTGACAAATTTGTATTGGTTAAAAAGCCTTGATATAACACAAAAAATAATCTAAAAATACTACAACTAAATAAAAAAATACACATCTAACTTCTAACATCTAAAAATTTCTAAGAACTAACCGTTATACAATATAGTTAGTCCATCTGGTAACAAAGATTTAATGAGCATCTTTTTGTGCAGTATTGTTTCATTATCTCACTCTTCATCAGCTTAATAAAATCTCACATTCCGTCAAAATAAGTAAGAATAAAATAAAATCATCAAATGTAAAACAACCGACTTGCTATCCATAACTGACATACATACAGTCCAAATTTTATATTCAGTAATATTTATATGCATTCAAAAAGTAAGTAATGCAGATACGAAAAACAAGTATAAAATACAGACAAAATATTGTAGATAATATTACCAAAAATATTCTAACCAAAAGACGAAATAACTTTAAATTTGTAACACTGCCTTACAATATTTAAATAGCTAATTAATGTATGGGGAACAAACATTCGTCACAAAATTAACTTTTCGTTAAAAATTTCTTATTTCTGTAAACTATTGATTATAATATTCAAAATATGTGTACCAAAATATGAATAAAATGGTAAACTTATGTTTCTATATTTTTATCTGTTTGATTTATTTGTAAATATCCTATATTTATTCATTCCACTTTACTACAGTACACTTCATGACATAATAAAATAGAAAAGTATTTTTATAACATTACTGATCATCAGATCAAAGTAAAATATTATGTTGGAAAACTAAATTGTAATATATATTAGAAATCATTAAACATTTGTTCTGTTAAAGAAGGATTTTTTCTCCAAACAACGCCCAAAACATAATATAACTACATCTATTTTCTGTTTCCTCAATACAAATAATTTACAACTGCGAAACTCGCTCTTCTCCATAGGCGAAAGTTAATCTATTAACGGGTGGCAATTTTACTGCTAAAAAACATCTCATTACCCCTCAGCGCTTCCTTCCGGGGTGCAGACTTAAATCACCTATTAAAAGGGGTTTGACGTACGTCGCGGTTCTTGGTAACACATATGTATCTACTTAACCTACAAACCTAAAAAAAAAAACATATAATAGACATTGATGTTATTTGTTAAGTTGGTTTGCATTTTATTTTCGTCAACTAGTTAGCGAATTTCCGTAGGAAAAATGAGCTATTACAGTGGCCCTTATGGTAAGTCCCAAGGCCGGGAGTAGCAAATGAGCCCCGATTATGGTCCCCAGAACACGTTTTGGGGTGTCATTAAAAATCATATGTACATATGTATATATGTGTTCGCACTCTAGCGGCCGCATTTTAAGTCCGATTTGGTTCAAATTTGGTACACATGTTGATTGTCTACGTCGCTCAGACGAGTTTGTTAGCAAAAAAAATCCAACAATCGGAAGCAAGTTTTTTGACCGGAAGTAAGTATTTTTCCTACGAGAATTATTTATGTTTCGTTTTTTCTACAAATATAAATGTAGGATGTTATTCTGCACATTTTGATTTTTTACTTGAACTTTATAGTTCGCTTGGTTTCCCCAAAATCGATCAAAATGTAAAACACCATAGAAGTACCCGGTTCAAAGCCATGTGGTGGATTCTACCGTGGGGTTGTGCATTGTGTGTTGAAGATAATCCCAATACGGGGGTTGGCGTGCGAAGCACGCAATGCATTGTGTATTAAAGATACTCCCAATATGGGGGTTGGCGTGCGAAGCACGCAATGTTTTGGGTATTAAAGATAGTCCCAATATGCGGAATGGAGTGCGAAGCACGCAATGCATTGTGTATTGAAGATAATCCAAATATACAGAATAGCGTGCGAAGCACGCAATGAATTGTGTATTGAAGGTACTCCCAATATGCGGAATGACGTGCAAACCATTTTGCAGCTATTCAGCACCGTCGTGAATGGACCTATTTCCCAAATTGTTGGTTGAAACCCTAAAACATAGGTCTATAAACTTAGTTTTGGAAATTTGCTCAACTCACGTCAGCGATTCAGCTGCGTGGTCGAATTACTGTAATTGTTGTTGTTATTTGTTTTATTTAGATCTTTACGTTACGTTTACAAGCATTGGATTTTCCGTGTTGCACCAGGCAGTTAAGCCTTCAACAGGGTTTTGCCATAGATAACTACACTACAAATGATCAGTCCATTCCATTACTTTCTTTTTATCATAATTTCAAATCCATTATGTTGCCTTATTAAAGTTTATACGAACTTAGTTGAGATATTGCTTGGCTATGTTAACACATCTTACACTCGCTGATAAACACAACTTATGAAATATGTTTGCTTATAATGATGTACAGAGTGCTCAACCAAATAAATACCATTTTAAGTTCGGAATTTCACACCAGGTGCCAACCACTGCATGAAACTCTTACATTGCTAGGTATCACTAACGAGTTATTGCTTACGTTTATTAATCGTAACACCACAAAGTAAAGACTTTATGGGTAAATCGTTGTATAAAAGTCAGTAGAACAAATCTACAAGCATTTAAAAATATCGTTCAATTTATTAAGTCATTATCCAAGGTAAATGCAAGTTAGTTATGGCTGAACATGTATGAAGGAACGATTATAGATTGATTTATTACATTTGTTTATTACACACTTAACGTAAAACCGTGCGTACGTGTACAATTATATATAAAAGTGTAATATAATATCCAGTAAGAGAATGTTAATTGCTGTGTGACATTAAGCCTCACGTACTGTGACCTGTAAACGCCCTTCTAATATATTATACTTGATTATATCGTGAATGTCAATTTATCGCATTTATTTTAGCTACTTATAACAAGTGAGCAAACGCTCACTTAGAATCACTACAAATTAAATTTCTGACATAAATATTTTTCCTTTAAAACTGCCACAAAGTGTAATATTTTAATTTGCTTATGCAAAGAAGCAATACGTCATTTTTTTTGTTAAACGCCTAATAACATTATAATAATAAATTACCTTATATGGTCTGTCTTGTGACTTCAAGTCAACTTCTTTATTATTTCAGGTTTCAGAGTCGTAACTCCATCATCAGATAACCGTTTAATTGTTCATTCTGAAGAGCTCGCTACACATTAAAATCTAATAACATAATGTAAAGGTCTGTTGCGTATCCAAACGAATATTTTTCATCTAAAAATTTACATAATTTTTTTAAAATTTAATATTAAAAGGGGATCTTTGTTTGTATGCACAAATGTTATGTAAATTTAGATGGTGGTAATACTTTTTTTAAAGAAACCAATCTTTTTCTTTAAAAACTTTTTACAATCGTAAAGTCTGTATTAAACGACAGTGCACAAATTTGTAATACTGATTATGCAGTTGTTTAGAGAGGGTTCAACAAATGTAAACTATTTAAAGTTTTTTTATTTCGTCCAAAACGAAAAGTGGAAAATATATTGAAAATATATATACAAAATTTTGTATTACGAATTATGAATAACCAACTCTTTATTTCAAAAAGTATGTTTATTAAAAATCTTAAGGCGATTTCAGATTTATCGCGATTACTGCAGTGTGTTCAAACTTAGAAAAGCTGTCCATTATTTTCCATGTGGTGTACAAGAAAACCTGTCCTACAAAAACCTTTATTTTGTATAACAATTATTATTAAATGACCAAAATACTACCACACTAAAAATCAAAATGACATAAATTATTGACTTCGTATTCTAAACGGTTCGTTTAAAAAAAAAACACACACACACAACTAGTGAAAGAAACTTAATATTACATTAATTTTTTCCATCCAAAATTATTATAAAATACAGAAATTTTAAAGTTGGTTAATATATTGGAAAATGGTGAGCAAAATTTGTAAATTTAAATGATACCCAAAAAATGTCACGTAAAACCCCCATTAGAATTAAGCTGTCAGACATACAATTAAAATGTTCATTGGTTCACTTCGGGGGAAACAACTATATGCATAAAGATTCTAGATTAAAACAGCGTTTTAGTCATGATGTTTTTAATTTATAAACATTAGTTCATTACTATGCAGTATATATCAAACGAAACAAAATACTTTAGAATACCATTTTCAGTCAAATAAAGTAAATGAAGCTAAATATTTCCTTTAACACAAACATATTATAATGTAAGTTTTATTATTAAGTATTCGCTTTATAGTTAAATCAATTTTTGTATAGATAAATTACCACTGAGTTGAAAACGGTTCTCTATCAAAGTCACGGATTTAAGTTTTTCTTCTCGCGACTTCACTGCCAGTTTACGATGTCTCGAAAACATCGGCCCACTGAGGCTTATATTGGGCAAACAATCCAGTTTAGCGCTCTCATCTGGAAACCTCAAGCTGCCTTCATGCGGCAACGAACAGCATACTTTCGAAGTAGAAGTTTACGCGAGGAGCTATTTCTTTCCGATAGATTTTATACAATGCAGATTAAAACATACTTCCTGCTTATTTAATCACACACTATTGTTTACTGGGATGACATCGGCACTAATTTAAGTTTAATGTTGACATTTGCTTTTCACCAGTTTTGAAAGAGGTATGGAGAAGATGTTGAAATGGTTTCTTAAAAAAAAACTTTCTTTTACAAATTTAAGTTTAATTTGATGTTGCATTGAACCAACAATTGAAAATATATGCATAATATTAAAAGATTTGAATGTATTCTTAAAAAATCCATTTTTGTATGTTTTAAAGTGTAAAGTTGTATACATCCACCATTTTCTAAAACTTTTTTTATTTCAATAATTTTTTGAATTGTATTATGCCAGTGGTTCTCGAATGATAAACAGAGAGACGTTTATGGATGTTTAAATGAAAGGGTGCTCACTTAAATAACAAATTATTAATTGCGAAACCTTTTTAAATATTTCTTGAAATGCCTCTTTTATAAAATTAACCTTTTTTACCTTCTGTCTATACCATAAAGAATGTCAACACAAATTAATATAGATTGCAGTATATGAATTACTCCAAAATAATGAGTGTCTAATATTTACATTTTAAAAAACCGAAGTTGTGCGAAGTAATAATACACTAATAATAATAACAACAACCAGTCGGTAACATCCGCCATTGCTTGAATAAACTATACATTGATGGTGATGACCCATCAAAGGAGTTGGATCACCTGAACACAGTATTATCGTATATAAATAGAAAACATAAAATATGATCACTTTTTCACAATATTTTTTCTGTATACCATCATGATTACTTTATATATCATTTTATTTATTTTCATAAACTCATAGACTCATCGTTATCTTCACTGGTTTTCTTAAAAACTGTATTTTTGTTTGTCCATTACTTTCGGAAATAAAGAGGTACTTGTTGTTGAACATTATTCAGCCTACGGGAATATCTTAAAAAGTACATAGCACAATAGATTTTAAAATAATAAGTATCATAAAATATGTAGCTTTTGGTGTACTTTTCCATTAAAGTTTTCTGATTAATGGAATGTATGCGGGTTATTATTAGTGTGTGCTTTATAAATACGCTATTTTATACGTAAAGATGAGGCACCTTCATACTTTCCGACGAAAATCAATTGTAACAGACAAACAACGAGTGATTCCATCAGATCGCTGTTTTTTACTTAAGATTCAGGTTTTTTACATTAGGAAATGGAACCCTATAAAGTGTTGTTGCAGTTCTTAAATCTCATTAAAAACTGTAAGTAAAAATTCGACTGTTTTCAAATACTATTAAATGAACAAACAGTAAAAACTATAATACACATGATTTTAAGCTAAAAGTCATAAATTTCCCACTCGGTCAGTTAAAATTCCGGATGATAAGAACAACTGGTCATACATATTTTCAAGTAGTACCTCATTTCCTCCCGAAAAGCGTGAATGGAATTAGACGTCTAGGGAACGGATTCTTTCAGGTGGATTTTATAAAATTCAGATTAAAGCATGCTTCCTGTTTATTTTATCACGCATTACAGTTTACTGGGATGATTTAGCTCTATTTTAATTTTAATATCGTTATTTCCTTTTAAATTCAGCCAATATTTGTGAATTATCTGCATTTTTTACGTTTTGATCTAAATTTGTTTCCTACTGAATCGGCTGAAACTAACTCAAAAGTATAATTTTATTGTTCATCTCATGATTGCTTCATAACTTCTTCTTCACTACTGCAAGCCCAAGGGTCAAATAAAAACAATGTAGTTTCTGATTATACGTTTGTAACATTGTTTTGTGCTACCGTTGAAGGAGCACTTCCAGGAAATGCACACCTGATAAACACCGAGAACAGAATGAAAGTGTAGCCGACGGGTGGCGTTTCTATTACACTACTAAAACTATAAAAACACTTCCAGGAGGAGGCAAATTTCTTGCAAAAGTCGTTTAACCGGAGTGAAAAACACTTTGATTGTATACGCCTCGAGAACCAAGAAATTATAGCTTAACACCTTGGGTCAATTTTCTATGGCGTAATAAAGACATTATTTCTAATTAAGTTGTAAATGCCTTTTATTGACAGATGTTTGCATCGGTGGTTTCACTATTACAAAAACTAGGCTTGCTTATTATTTTGAACTCATTACGGGTTTTTCTTAACACTTTAACAATCGTTTATAGAGTTTAACTAAGAAAATAATGAAAAACCTAAAACCCAACTCAATTTTATTTAAATTATTGTCACGTCTTATATGTAAAATTTGAAGTTTTCACAGACACAATACCAGGATATTGCCTTTATGGTAGCTAGCACTTAGATGTTCGACTTTCTAAACCTTTTAAGGCCTTTTCACACTGTGGTCACACTATGTCACGTGACGTCACGTGACAAACTTGCAATTCACACAGCCACAGACGTCTGTCAGGTATTGGGACTTCAGCTCTATCAAGTCAGTTCAGTTGCTGTTCTACTGTTGAATACTATATATATCCCTGTCTGTATCATGATTTTTTTTATATATTATGTACATTATTTTATATGTAATTTTTTAAAGTAATTTCTGTATAGAAATAATGGTGTTAATATTATTAAACTACACACTATTGACTATTATGGAGGGTTATTATGAAAATAACTGTTTATGACATACCATGATGAAATCAAATACATATTACATTGCTAGCTATACAAAAGTTTTTTTAGCTTAAACCAGTACAAAAAAGAACTACTTATAATTTTGTCGCAGTTCCTCTGCTATTTCGCCCCATGCTATGTCCTTTAATTGGCTGTCTCTGTATTTTTCAAAATCTACATTCCACAGCACTGGACGGGTTCTGACAACTTCGATTAACTGCTCCATAACTAACAATACAGTATCTTATAACGAGTTAATGAAACTGCGCGACAGAGTGTGGTCACGTGTGTGTTGAAGTAGCGGGAAAGTGCGCATGCTCGAGGACACAGACGTCGGCAGATGTTTGAAAAGATCGCTGTCGGAGCCATCCCGCAGATTCGTCTGTCGACGCCTGTAGAATCTGTGGTGCTCTGCGAGGTCGGTGTGAGTTGCACCATTTAAAACTATGGAAACAGATCTTTTGAAAAATCTGTCACGTGACGTTACGTGACATAGTGTGACCGCGGTGTGAAAAGGCCTTTAGGATGAATCAAAATGTACATAAAAGAAGTTTAAATACGTAGGTGCTATAAACGTAGGTTCGAAATATAAAATTGCATTTTGAATTCCAAAATTACACATTTTGAAACAAAACTCTTTAAGGTCTCACTCACATAGCTTTTATAGATTTTAATACAAATAATTCGACCACGCAGCTGAACCGCCGACGTGAGTTGAGCGAATTTCCGAAGTTGGGTTTCTATGTTTTAAGGTTTCAATCAACTATTGGGGAAATTGATCTACTCACGAAGTCCCAACTTCGACACAAGCGGTCCTTTGTTCCATTCGCAGCAGAAAAACTCCTTTCGCGAGTTTGCACCTCGACCTTGCGGCCTCGGATTGTGTACTGCTTCGCTTCGCTCACAGCGTACTTACTCGGCCTTCGGCTTCGGACTAGAAGATGCCCCCACGTGGATTTGAACCGGGTAATTCTAGGGTATTTTACGTTTTGATCGATTTTGGGGCAACCAAGCGAGCTACAACGTTGTGTAAAAACACAAAATGTGAAAATTAATACCCTGCATTTTTTTTAGACAAAACCTTACCGTTTCATTCTAGTATGAAAAATCTCTAAAAACAATTACTACCGGTCAAAAAACGAGCTTCTGGTTGTTGGATTTGGAGCGAGCTTCTTCGACCAACGTGTGTACCAAATTTGGACTAAATCGGACTTAAAATGCGGCCATAGAGTGCGAATACACCCCCATGTTCTGGGAACCATTACTACTCCTGACCTTAGGTCTCGCCATAAGGGTCACTGCAATAGCTCAACTTTCCTATGGAAATTCGCTACAAAAATAACACTATTGGAATTTAAATAAATCATAAACAAGCCTATGAATATAAAATTTAAATTAGTTTTAATGACTTTCAATAAAAACCTTTCAATTGCCTTTCCACATGACAGTATCATAAAATACTTATTTTTTATAGACATCCTCCCCCCCCCCTCCTCCAGTGTGTAATAAATTATGTTATGAATTGTGATGATATTATAAACGCTGAATAGGATAAATTTTAGCTACAGGTATGTCAAATTTCATAGTGTTCCCTTTATCTGTTTTGGAAAAACAACAGACATACGTAATTCTATTAAGGTTCTGTTTTATACCTTAAAATGAAATGAGAATACGTAAATATGTTGAAGAAAATTGCATCGAAGACGTTTTAGAAACTAATTGATGGAAAAAACTCCGTTTTTGTTTACCCTTAAACAAACAAATTTTAATGGCACAGAATATTTTATATTAAATTTGAATATTATATGTAACAAATTATATTAATGTTCAACTAGGGGAGACCACTGCGTGCTCCGCACGCTAACCCCCGATGGAACCTTCTATAATCATATGTTATGTTTTATTTATAATAAAAGCGTAGGCTTAATAATAACCTCAAAACTAAGATGGTAAATAATGTTAAATGTTCAAATCAAATTATTTCGTATATTTTATAACAACAGTTATAATAAAGGTTAAAAGAACCAGTAAGGCTCAGGCAGTCAAAAATATAACCAAAAAGTTACTCACAATCAGTTACCGTGTATTATCAATAAATAGGCCTACTATATGTCTTATTTATTTTTAGTTAGGATGTAAAATTGTTTTTTCTTATTTTTAAATTCCTTAACGCAAGTTTTTATTGGTTTGTGTGTGTTGAAACATAGGTTGGTTCAGTATAGGCTTAACTTAAGATAATATTTTGTACTAAAAGCTGGATATCCGAATCAATAATGTTTTATCTGTTATTTTATTCAATTGGTTGCTATGGTATTGAATATAATTCAAGAAGTTGTTTCTTCAGTCTATGCCTAACCTAAAATTATGTTTAATTTACATAAATAAACATCATTATTTACATCCACGAAAGCAGCTGGATTAGTTTGTTTCTTATTATAAACATCTGTTTTGTAAAGAAATGGATTTTAAACTATTATTTGAGTAAGTTTAAAGTAAACAACTTATTTATTTGAAACTCAATTAATTAGTTTATCAGCTGTTTAAAATCAAATTACAGTATTTCCTATTTAGCCTAGTTGTAGCATAGGCTACTGATGCATTTTAAAACTCGGAATCTTATCTTCTAAAGCGAGAGATAATTGTTTGTCTGCTAAATGAATCTGGAATCTCCGTCTAAGGATTTTTCATTTTTTGATTTTATATGGAGCTTTTGGCCACGAGAAATCGATTGGAAATGGTCACCAGTCTGGGAAAATTCGTTTTCTACGTCTTTTTATTAAATTAAAAAGTGAAATTTGTCCATTTTAAACAATACAAAGCACAGCTGATGCAAATGTTTTCAATGCCATTACAATAATCATCTGCTTTCTTTTAAACTGTATATTTTATTAGAGGTAAGCCTAATGTTGTATCTATTTATAGTTAATAATTATGGCAACGAATACTTCTGCTAAATAAACATACCCTTTATTTAGTTGTTTAATGTTATAGGCCTAACCTAAACGATGTTCACGGAAATTTGCAATAATAGTTATTGACGTGAGCGAACTAGGCCCTAGGCCTAAATCGATATTGAAATATTAAACTTTAATTTAGGCCTGACTTATTTCTGAGGCATAGCGTTGAGATTATGGTTAATCCTTTAAACTGTATTTTTATTACAGGTAATCCTAATGTTGTATATACCCTTTATTTAGTTGTTTAATGTTATAGGCCTAACCTCAAAACTCAATATTCCAATATTTATTATTGAAATCATAGCCCTGCTTATAATCGAGCTTTAGCTCGGTCTCCTGGTACTAGAACAAACAACAAAGTCTTTCTTTGTTGTTTTTTTTTTTTTCACTTTTAAAACTTACGGTAACATACATCATGTGAGTAACAACTTTGATACCAATAACTTAATATGATTTTGTA
>JAGFPH010022662.1:0-12446 GCA_018207615.1 Philaenus spumarius | reverse complement strand
TAGAAGTAAAAACGTTTTTGTTTTTATTACAAATATATACTATTATTTATCAGTATTTGTATTTACAATTATTTATATAAAGAATTTGCATACTGGAAGAAAAGGTGTTATTAAAACATTTTTTATAAGACAATAAAACAAACTTTTTTAATGCTAAAACCCATATTTTCTTAAGTGATGTAATACAAAACAATATTGTAAACACTTCATCAAAATCGTATTTATTCATCACAATTGACACAGAGAGTGTATAACGAAGATATAGACTCTGATATTGTGTGTTCGTCTAAAACATGTTTGGCAATAATTGCACTTTCAGAGACGTCTTATTTCATTAAAAATTATGACTTAATCTGGACTTACAAAATATTCCGTAAAAATTTTACTTAAATTGAAGTTTATTGAAGCTTTATTTTAATTAAATTGATGTTTAAAATGACGTAAATGTAAAGTTAAACAAACCAACGTATTAAAGTTAAACAATCGTTCAACTGTGATCTTTTCTTCTAAAGAACAACCTGACTATAAATTCCAATTCAGACAGAAAGTGTATAACCAAGATATAGACTTTGATAGTGTTTTTTCGTCTAAAACATTTTTGCCAATTCCACTTTCAGAGACGTCTCATTTCATGGAAAATGATGACTTATTGTGGAACTACAAAATATTCCGTAAAAATTAAACTTGAACCGAAATTGTTGCTATATTTTAATTAAAATTGTTGTTTAAAATGACGTGAATGTAACGTTAAACATGAAAACCTTAAGTTAAAACAACCAACGTATGGCGGAAACACAGGGCTTCATTTTGAATAGTTGGCGCATGTATACATTTTTTACTTCAAATATCAGCTTAAGTATTACATTTCCAATATCTAATAAATGCCCACCTTATCATGAGATAAGGTATCACGCACAGATAGGCCTACCTTAAATAATTTTTTTTAAGTGGCTGTGTGAAATAGCATTTTTTAAATTATGTATTTAACTTGCATTTATGTTGTTCTATCACACCAAACAAATTTTAACGCTAGGTCTAGACCACCCCGTATATACAATTTAAACAAATTTATTTCGCCTAATAGATTGTTTAAGTTTCAGTAAATTACACTTTGCAATACAAAGACATAGTATAGGCTACTTAAATTAGTAACAAATACAGTGTATTCTGAATTTTCCTGCTTTTTCATGATATTGAATTCATTGCTTTGAATCTTTAATAAATTTGGCATCCATAGACATTTACATTATATTTAATAGACTTAATATAAAGAAAATCCAAGCGATGACTCAGTCATATTCAGGACTCGTTGAAGATTTTCCCGAGATTAATTGAATTTAAGTTGAGAAAATTACTTTAAATAATTATTATTAATGATTCTAGACATAGAAGTAACAATAGTGAACAATCTTAATTTTATTATAATGTAAGATATAAAATGTATTTCTTGTCGTTTTTGTTAACTACAATAACTTAGATTGATAACTTAAATACAATAACTTTAATAGATAAATTGTGTTATTCCAGTTTACAGAAATAACATAAAAATCAACAAACAAACAAAACACAATAATATCCTTTCACCTACCTTTATAATGTATACTTAAACATACATTTTATTGGAGGGGGAGGTGGTGTGTTTAAGACCACACGGTAGAACTGTAAAGTTTTATTTGATGATATTACAAATATATAATATTATTTAACATTATTTGAGTTTACAATCTATATATATATAAAAGCCAAATCCACTGACTCACTGATCACGATTTCTCCAAAACTACTGAACGGATTGGAACAAAATTTGTTCTGTAGCTTCCTCTAGGGCCATAGGTGCTCACTAAGAAAGGGTTTTAAAAAATTGGAAATTTTAGGGGGGTTTGGAGGGTAAACATTACTAAATCACGATTTCTCTAAAATTACGGAACAGATTGGATGGAAATTTGGTATGTAGCTTCCTCTAGGGCCATAGGTGCTCACTAAGAAAGGGTATGAAAAATTTCGAAATTTTGGGGGGGTCAGTTACTAAAAAAAAAAAAACCACAACGGATTGGAAAGAAATTTGGGATGTAGCTTCCTCTGGGGTCCTAGGGGGGGGGGTCGAAGGTACTAAAAAGCTCCATAAGTAGAGGGGTGGGGGGGGGTCAAAGTTACTAAAAAGCTCCATAAGAAATACATAGTGTAATATATTTATTGATATAATATATTTTTTGTTAATATACATTTAACTTTGATTTGCCTATCCGTGCAAAGCCGGATCGGGCCAGATAGTTATTTATAAAAATAATTTCCAAACTGAAGGAAAATGTGTTATTAAAAACATTCTTTATAAGGCATTAAAACAAAACCGATCAAGCAAAAGGAAAACACAAGGTATGTTTTGTTTGCGTCCCGACAGCAATTGGTGTTGTGAATAACTTCTATTCAACTGATATATTTTCTTTTAAAGAACAACCTGACATTCCAATTCACACAGAAAGTGTATACCGGAGATATAGACTCTGATAGTGTGTTATTCCTCTAAAACATTTTTGGCATTTCCACTTTCAGAGACGTCTTATGTCATTGAAAATTACGACTCAATCTGGAACTACAAAATATTCCGTAAGATGTAAATTTAAATTGGAATTGTTACTTTATTTGAATTAAAATTTTTGAGGTCTACGCATTCCTCTATTAGCATTTTTTTTATTATTATTTCGCACCAGTTGGTAAACAGACATTTGCTTTATATACAATGTAAACAAATTTATTTCGCCTAATGTATTGTTTAAGTTTCAGTAAATTACACTTTGCAAAACATAGAAATGTATTTAAACTAAAATTAGTAACAAATATATTTTATATAATATTTCAGCTTTAAATAATTATGAAAAACGTTATTATGCTGCGCTGTAGAATTTAAATAAAAATATGGAAAAAAGTGTAATAACCAAATACAAATAATAAGTACTGAGAGGAAGAAAAAAACTTAAAATAAAATTCACTGGGGAGTTTACCGTACTTCTATTTGGTTATCAGAAAATAATGGAGTTCCTTAAGGATCTGTGTTTTGTCTAATACTATTTTTAACATAGTGTAATAATGACAGATTGTATAAAAGAAAGTACTTATTGTTTGCTAACGATACAGTTTGTTTGGCAAAAGTAAGTTATGTAGAACAATAGAATAAAAAATAATTGTTTCTTAAATTATACGAAAATCTTCTTTTAACCAAACCCATTTCCTTCCTCCAGACATATTTCACAATTTCTTTTTAATGAAGTTCCAGGATTATACACGACCTCAACGTAAAGATAGAACATAATCTCAAATGTCTAAATAAAAAAAAAAAAGATTATAATGTAAAAGGAGATTTAATAAAAATAACAGAAATCGTTGTATCCCTGCACCTAAACACAAACCTAACCTACAAATTGTTTCAAAGTATAAAATCAGCTGTTAAAGGAAATACCATCAAAAAATTGCATAATAATATAATTATGGAAGTTTAGAGGTGTCAGAGCAAACAGCTGATTATTGTAACAATATTCATATCAGTTGAAATATTTATTTTATATGGACAAACTAGTAAATCCCTGTTAAAAAAACACAGGCGGATTAATTATATACTCTTCAAAAATACATAATTTATACAAAATACTATTTAAAACAACACACTCTATCTAGGCCTACCTAACTATGCTGGCGGGGATTTTTAACTCGGTAAATGTGTACAATTATAAGGATTGTAAAACTGTAGGAATATTTGTTAAAATTTTGTATTTGTGTTTGTTATTATATATTTAAAGATCGATACAATATTATCTTTTAATTTTTTTAAATTTCATATTGCAGTTATTAATATTATAGTGAAGAAATTAATAATGGAATAAGTTTATATGTAGTACGAAGATGTACGAATGTTTCCGAAGTTAAACGATTAGGTAGTTATTCTTTAAATTAGTGTAAACGGATATTTTGATGATCAAATATTATAACATACAGTAGTTTTATAACTCATATTTAAAATAAACTGTATCAGTTAACTGACACAAACTTTCTCCCAACTTACTGTAGTCAAAATAATATTGTTTTCAATCATTTTATTTATTACATTTTAGAACAAAACAAAAAAATAATATTCTACCTACGTCAATCGTATAAAAAAATTATTGTCCTAGGCGGGATTCGATCGCGCGACCTTTGAATTACTGGCCGTGATCGCTACCATGGTGCTACCTCGTGCGGCCGTCGCCGTGATGCTAGATTGACAACATAAACTTGTTTATTATTTAACATTTCCCCATAATTATGAAACGCCGAAGTTTTGATAAAAGCGGGTGGTGTCATTTTGTTTGGCATCTTAAGCACTATAAATACTGAAAATTTGATCAAAATCGTTAGAGCCGTTTTTGAGAAATTTGCATTTTTGTCGTTTTTTATTGGTTTTTTGGGGTAAATTACCCTTAAAAATTAAAAATTCAAAAAAATGAAAAAACGCCTGGAGATATTAGGGTTTAGTACCTACATACCAAATTTCATGAAAATCGGACCAATAGTGTCCCCTCTGGTCGTGTATACATACTGACACACTGACAGACAGACACCACGTTAAAAACACTTTTTTGGGTTCAGGGAGCACCAAAACAAAAAATTCCACTAAAAATATTTTTGGGTTCAGGGAGCACCAACACAGATAATTGCACTAAACAATTTTTGGGGTTCTGGGAGTACCAAAACAGATAATTCAACTGAAAATTCAAATTCGAACATTTTTACGAAAACAATACTTTCTCCATATACAACGTATAGGGTGGAGAAAGTAAAAATCAACTTCATAAGAAATTATAATGATTGAAGTTGTAAACACAACCCCAAAGTATAATCTACACTGGGTTTGTTAAAGTATTACAGATCATGGGTGAAATCAGCTGTTATATTATATGTAACTCACGTACGCACGTACACTCGCTTTTATAGGAGTTGATAAATATTTTATAAAAGGAATTGATCATGTTTTGATACTTCTTTTACATTATTTGTAAAGTTCAATGTTATTCCCAACGATTTTTTATCCTTTAAACTGATGTACGGGGTGGTCTAGAACTAGCGTTAATTTTTTTTTTTGTGATAGAACAACATAAATGCAACTTAAATACACAATTTAAAAAATTATAAATTTAAAAAAAACTTGGTTAGGCCAAAATTACACTAGCTGAAAGTCTGGCTTTTACATAACTAAAATAAAACTACTTTAACTGGCAGCACTATTTTAAATAGCATTATTTCAATGTCAGATAAACAGTACAATAAAATCCTCATTTTCGAAAAAAAAAAAATTATGAACAGTGATTATTATGTACAAATCATTAACTGAAAGAATTTCCAATATCTAATAAATGCCCACCTTATCAGAGATAAGGTATCACGCACAGATACCTTAAATAATTTTGTTTAAGTGGATGTGTGAAGTAGAGCTTTTAACGCTAGGTCCAGATCACCCTGTATAATAATAAATAGACTTTGAGAGCACAAGTTGTAAATTTATTTTACTTAAAAGCCCAATTTATTAGAACGCTCTGACTGAAATGTCTACTAGGTACTTGTCTAAAGACAAAATATTACGTTAGTACCATTCTGTTTTAAGTTTTTTTCCATAACTTAATTACTTTTTACCTACAGAAGAAAAGTTTTATTTGTCAATAAAAAAAATACAACTTTTTTGTAAAGGTAATGGTTTTTGAGTTATTTAACAACAAGGAATAAACATTCGAAATTAATTGGCTGGTTGGAAGAATATTACTTTTTGTACTGTATTTTGGCTTTGGCCTACATTTTATAACACGTTATGCATAATTTCATCGTAGTATATCAGTCCCTTTTTTAGATATAATGGACAAGTGAAAACAAAATTCCAGCTGAACGAAAATTACTTATCAAATATTATATACAGATATTTTAAGTTTACTTTTCTTTTTTTTAGTTTTGCATTTATTTTAACTTTAAACAAAATTTTAACTTGTATATTAATAAGTTTTTTGAATTCGAAATTTACAAATAAAAAAACAAATGGCGGCTGTGAGGAAATCAAGAAGTTCTTGACATTGCAATAATGATTTTGTGAATCGCCTTTGCCCTAAAAATACCTTAAATAGTACTGGATTCTGAATCACCCTTTATATAACTTTGTACGTTTTCTACAAACTAACTTTGTAAGTTTTAAAACACATAGAAAAAATACCTGCCCAATGAACATACATTCAAATTATAATTTGTATATTTCCACATTAAATTTGTTATGTTGGTACAATGGGGTATCTTAATAGGGTCAACACTGATTTTTATTTAAAAAAATAAATAGTTTAAGGAATATTACAAGGAAACAAAAAATTAATATTATCCAAGTAAAACACAATTTTATATGATTTAAATACTGTTTGCCGGCACACAATTTCTTTAAGCTATGTTGGTTTTATATTTAAAAGGTGCTATAATATTTTTTTTTTTTTAAATACCCAAAGTTGTTTGCAGTGTTTATCCTATTACTTTAAATGAGCAATTCTTGTATCTATCTTAGTATCTGTCGCGGTTCTCGAAAACGGCTTTAACGAATTCAAAGAAATTTTGTATTTAGGTGCAGTTTTGATTTTTAAGTACACCCATATAGTTGTATTTCGTTTAATAAAGCAATTTTTTTAGAAAATCTAATTTAAAAGTTATACTATTTTAACATAGGGTCTTATGGGTTGCCATGTTGGTTACACAATAGAGTCGAGCCCCCAGTGCCCACTCTATATAACTCTGTCCTCTCTGTGTGCAGATGGCCAGTTGACTCATCTTCCTTCTACCATCCCCGTCCCCCTCCGCGTGAACTTTTTACAGTTTTATAAATTGCAAGGTAAAGCATTTAAGGTTTTATCATTTTTTAAATATTTTAATACCTACGTTCAAATTTACATGTGTTCTGCTTAGCCGCCATTTTGTAACAAATCGTGATTTCAGAAAGAACGTAAATTTAAAAAAATTATAAAACATGTAATAAAAGATTGTTGGTGAACATGTGTTTCATTTGAATGCATACGTTCTATTTAATTTTTTAAATTTTATTTAAAAAATTCCACATGCAATCGAGTTTACTTTTAACTTGATGGTAGCAATGAATACTTAACACTTATAAGAAGCGAAACCGTAGTGCTTTTTAGGGCGACGCTTTTGAGTCACCGAGAAAGCCTACTTCACCGAAAATCCAACAGGTTTCGCTAGTGTCAACGCGGTGAACCGTACTTTTTCCCCAACTTGGACTTTAGAACGTTGGGGTTGGCTGGTTGGGGATGAAAGAGAAAGTTTCTTGTGTGTGTTGGCGAGAGAGACAGATATATTCGCCGATCGGCAGCCAGCAAAAAGACTGGTGGCTCTCGGATGAAATCTCGGTAAACTACCAACTAGTGTTTCCCTTTTAGTGCATAAGGTTTCGCTTCTTATAATGTTAAGTATTCATTGATGGTAGCCAAGTAGGAAGTAGGCCTACATTTATATTTTAGGAAAATCTTACCGATAGTAATCTCAATTTAATTTGAAATTTCAATCAAAATTGAGATTTCTGAGGTAAAATTGTCCACAGTTTATATACTTTTTAGGTGGTCGGTCAGAAAAGCGTTAAAATAACGTTTTAAGAAGATTATATATCAAAATTTGTCCATAACCCCCCCTCCCAAAAAAACCCCGTTAGTTCAAAGTACCGGAACATTTTTTTTTACAAATCAAACACTGTGTATACGTATGTACTGTAAGTAGATAGGTCAAACTCCTATTGGTATGTGCACTCACAAATGTTAAATTTGTGAATACAGTTACATAAATATAAACATAATAAATAAAATTGAATGTCTGTTTGTGAATTTGAAATAAATACTTTTTTTAATCTCATATGCTTCACACTTTACCAAAACAAGCATTTTTTTACTTGTTGCCTGTCTATCTGTTTGTCCGGGCTAATCTCCGGAATGGCAGAACCAATTTTGACGAAACTTGCATTTGCATGTAGAGAGCTTTTCATAGATTAATCTAGGCTACTTTATATCCCGGAAATATTTAGGGCTCCTATTTAATAATTGAAAAGATGTCAAAATGACGGACAAAATTAGGATTGTGCGTGTATATTTCAATCTCTGTTTTACATTATGTATAGGTAACCGTTACCCCCACGTACCATTAAGGCGATCAAAGTGCCTCTGTCCTAATCAATCGTCTTTTCCTTTCAAAATCATTGTATATAACTATCTGTTTGCATTTACTTCTCCACGAGTCGCTACGGGGGCTGGTGAACGAAGCGAGCAGGCGGTAGAGCCCTCTAGGATTGTAATAATATTTACACGCGTATATCTACTTATATAAAGCTAGACGGTAACACTGATTCATTGACATTAATTATTAGGCACTTCCCATAATCGGAACCCCGTAAACCTTATACTTGAATTAAAGCTCTCGGCGAGAAAATTCTGGGAAAATCGCCAGAATTTAACATTTATTAATTTTGGAAGCAGCTTTTGGGCGAGAACGATTTTTCAATTTCTTCATTTTCCCACTTTGAGCGCATTTAGCAAGAAAGCGGTAAGAGATAGCAAAAAATGTTAAATACAAAAGTTGTAGAAAATTTTATTTCAAAGTAGAGATTTTCCGTCAGATTCAAGATCCAATTAGCCACTATTCATCCGAGAAGGGAGACTCCACCCAAAGTCCTTAAAGCTAAACGATTTCACTGATTCACTGACATTAATTATTAGGCACTACCCGTAATCGTACCCCCCTCGTCCTCATACTTGAATTAAAGCTCTCGACGAGAAACTTTTGGGAAAATTGTTTTTAAACCAGGACTTAACATTTTTTAATTTTGGAAGCACATTTTGGGCGGGAAAGATTTTTTCTATTTTTTCTATTTCTTCATTTTCCCACTTTGAGCGCATTTAGTAAGAAAACGGTAAGAGATAGCAAAAAATGTTAAATACAGAAGTTGTAGAAAATTAAATTTCAAAGAAGAGATTTTCCGTCAGATTCAAGATCCAATCATCCCTTTAGCCGCTATTAACCCGAGAAGGAGCTCCGCCAAACAATCCATCAAATTTCCCATGTTAATCTTATGGAGATAATGTTTAATGAGTTTGAGTCAGCTGCCAAATAAAACAGCTGATTTGTGCTCGGTCACCTATGTACAAACGAGCCAAAGATTAACGAGATTCTTTAGTGAATTTCCAACTGCGAGCGAAGCGAAGCAGCCATCTGAGGCCGAAGGCATAGGCGGGGTTGGGACGCGAAGGGTCCAGGGGCAGAGCCCCTAGTGTATGTAATAAACTTCTAGAAAACACCATTGCTTCATTTAATTACAAAAAACCAACAAAATCATATTTCTTTTATTATTATTCTTTTGAATTCTGAATTAATTAAGCTTTCAAACTATATGCCACACAACGATATTCAGGAGTATTTGGTTAAACCGCTTGAAATCAATTTTGAAAAATAAAAAATGCCTGTAACTCAAAAATATTAAATGGCAAGGTATTTCATGTGGCATTTCGTTTTAAAGGTAGGCTATATTTTAAAATCAACAAATTTTGTATTTAATATTTTTTTCTATAGTTAGCTGAAAGTAAATTAAAATCTGATTTTTTGGTGAAATTTTGAAACAAAAATTATCTTTATAAAATAAAATTATCTAAAATTAAGGTATTTGACAAGCATTGAAATGTATTTCCGATGTAGCACAAATGGAAATTATTCTAAATTACTGTTTCTCCAAATCAGTTGTTTTTATAATGATGTGTTTATGTGACACTATAATTTATTCTAAAGACTGGACTAAGGCCGCGTTTACATTGGATGCACGCTTGCGCGAGTAAACTGGAGGTGCGTGCGCAATCTTGCACAACGAATCAAAATAATCAGATCAAGACGTAAACAAGTGGGTTTCCGCTTACAAGTGTTTACACTAGGAGCTCGTTACGTGCGCATGCGTGCTCGTGGTTGCACCACTACTTTTATGAAGCAAAATTATTCGTTTCTAGACGCAAGCGTGCTGCTCGTGGAGAAGTGTTCATATTTATTTGTTGTTTAATATTTTACTAAAACTGTTTCTTTTTTTTTTACTTTAATAATGGACGTTGAAATGTGGATTACCAGTTTACGTGGAAAACGAGCAATTTGGGATGAAACTTAAATTTCCGAAAAGAAGTAACGAAATAGAAGACCAGATCAACTGGTCAAGCTGCAGGAGATGCTTGTATAATGAAATAAACACATTTTAATAGTATATCCTTTTTTCATGACCAATTTATTCCGTGTGCAATGACTTGAAAATTAAATAAAACTACTTCATCCGTAATAAATTTTTTTTTAAACAACTTGTTGGAAATAATAATAAATTTATTAAAACTAATATTACCTTAATGTAATAATTAGCGTCTCTTCTGGAGAAACACAGATCCTAAAATTTGATTGTTTAAATAATACGATTCCAGTTATTTTTTCCAGGATGTAATAAAACGTTGAGGGCTTCATTCAGAAAAACTCAAAGAATGTTTTTGGTTCGTTGTGTAGATCAGGAAAAATACATTTTTGTATTCATCATCTTTTGCTTCGTCGGTAAAATATTCATTTAACCACTCTTCTCTTATTGCTACTGAATATACAGGGTGTATCAGAGCGGGTGGCCGGCTTGTAATAAAGCATTGAAACGAGAATACTTAGACATTTAGTTTAAACTGATAAACCCCTATTTCGACCCCAAGGAATTCAGGAAAATGTTTTCAACCTTCTAAAATGCCCCAAAAGGGTATTTTTTTTGGGGGGGGTTTGTTTTTGGGAAATTTTCAAATGTAAAGGTAGGTCGTGTTGTACCTCATTTTAAAGGTCTCGGTAGACTGATCATTAAAACAAAATGTTTTTCATTTATCTTGCACCGTCAATACAGGGTGGCCCGAAACATCATAAAAACTTAAGTTTACATATCTTTTTACATCTGACATAAAAATTTTTTTAACAGCTACAATTTTTAAAGTACATTGACAAAGATGTGACCTTTCAAACAATACCTAATTTTGGTAGGCTTTCTCACATTTTTAGCAGGTTTCAAAATTTACAGCTTTTAAAAGTTTAAAAAGTCAATATCTCAAAATTTTCAAATTGCAATGTGGGTCATTTTACATATCAAATTGAAGCTCTTACAATTATCAACATTTTTAATATTTGAATTTTTTCATTTCTCTATTGGCTTAAAATTTACAGAAAAATATTGTTTTTCTTAGAATTACTGAGTTTTTGTGTACGTTATAAGTAGACTTAAAAATAACTGTTATATTTTATACTAGCTGGGTGCCCGTGCTTCGCTACGGGTTAAGCTCGATAAAAAAAATTATCAATTTCAAAGGCATTACGTATACTCTTTGTTAATACGCTATTTACACTTTGTACTATTTTAAGTGTATAAAATATTTATCTTTTATTAATTCCAATCGAAGGACAGCCTTTTTATATGCTTATTTAAAACAATGTTCTTTACACGGGAACAGGCTACGTTTAGTTGGCCGTGGGAGAAACAGTAAATCCACCCCAGCCACTTACAAAGACTGACCTTGCGCTTTGTTTATTGTCATGGCAAAGCATACTTTGACGGGAAACTGCAGACGTTTGAACTGAAAAGGGTAGTCAGATGGAATATTAGGACACAATGTTTTTCCCGCACCACAGCCTGTGATAATGGTAGCTGCAATAACGTGTCTGTGCAAAGCCTTAATTAACCTGCAGTCTAGTGCCATTGCAAATTTTTGGAGGTATCAAGTTGCGCAGAAGCATTATTGGTGATCCAACTTTCTGAGATTGTGAGGTGGAACTCCTGGTGGATTTAAAGTGTGTAGGAACTCCGCAGCGTAGTGAATTGCATCATCCACCTCAACAACAGAGTCCACAGATTGGTATTTCACCATCTCAGTAGAAAGTTGGTCTAACAAAGACTTGTTGATGTTCGCTGCTGTATCGTTAGTTGGTGTCAAAATGGCTCTTTCTTTAAGCCACGTTAGATTTTCCATACTGAAAGTTTTCAAGTGTGGATAAATTTTCTCACTTAAAGTGTTCCGATCCTTGACAACTGCACACAGATTTGTTGGAATGTTTACCTTCCCATCTTCTTCATGTAGATTCCCATTTCCTATTTGAAGAAGTAGGTTAGAAAATTCCTCTGCACCATTGCCACCTTTAAGGTACACCCTCATGTTCACTCGTAAGGACCGCACTTTGACTTTCGGCCACAGGTTGGATGACTTCACCTCGTCAGCTCGTGTTCCTCGCGGAACGACAGGTAGTGTCTGCCTAAAGTCCCCAGCGAGTAAGGATCGCACTTGGACTTTGGGCCACAGGTTGGATGACTTCACCTCGTCAGCTCGTGTTCCTCGCGGAACGACAGGTAGTGTCTGCCT
>JAGFPH010022658.1:0-12449 GCA_018207615.1 Philaenus spumarius | reverse complement strand
TTGTGCATGTCTCGACCGTGTAAAACAGTTTACATTTTAAACAACTCCTCACCACATGTGCTACATTAATCTGTTTGAAACCTGTTACCAAGCTATTTGGAGTAGTATTGGATAGTAATGATCTGACATTTTTAATAGCGAATCTGCTTGTTCCGTTTATATTGATGGGGTGTTTTAATGTTCGTCTTTGATCATGCGTATCTAACATCTGCAATCCTTGGGTATCGAATGTATCCGATTTGGATTTGTTTCGTCGGACTTCCTTGCTCATTTCTGTGGTTGATTTGTTATTTCATAAATTGTAACGATCACCTTCTGCTCAAGGAAAAATTGACAGGCTTCGCAGATTGATTTGCTTTGCTGAATTTTAGTAAAAATATGTTGACTAAATGCTTGAATAATGTTTGAATAATAGTACGTAACTTAGTAGTATTTGTGTAAATTTTAAATAATTTATTGTGTGTCATTTGTTTCTTTTAGGGTTTAATTTGAAAGTCAACTTAAACTTCATACTTATTTCATTTGGCGTAATGTGTTTACAATACATTGAATCGTTTATGTTTTAATGTATAAACAACAGATTAAAAGTCTGAGTTAAAAGCAGATGGATAAATAACCTTAATAATTATTGAACAAAATAGTTTGCTTTGAGAAAATGTTTTTTGTATACTTACGTTTAATTTAATTTCACGACTTAGTAAGAAGGTTCACTACCACATTTTTACGAAGCTATACCACAACAGCTGCACTTATTGAGAGGGATTTGGTCGTCAAAGAAATAAAACAAAAATATTGGTTGGTTTACACATAAACCATTACCTATGGGGAGGAGGGGGACAAATGTTACAGGCCGCAGAGTTCAGGGAAAACGTTAATGGGAATAATTACACTGAGGGGAACTGTCTTCAGACGACTATTGTAACGTTAAACATTTTGTAAAATGGCACATTATGAAATAAAAAAAAATAAATTCTCCAAAAAAGCAGAACTATGCACATGCAACACAAATTTATAGTCCTAGGGCCCAGGCCTTTAAAATTTTATGATTACCTAACTCTTGAGACTTCGTATATCTCTTATTTAAGTCGAGTCTGACAACATTTTTATTTGCAACAATTCTCGGTAGCGGGGCGTTTTCCTTTGAGAACCCGGCAAAGTCATTGATTTGATGCGGTAAAAAAATTTATAACCTAAACAATAATCTTTCTTTTAATCGAAAGTTTGTTTTATGTAGAAAGCGAAAAAAAATTTCTCGGACAAATATGATTGGTCATTTCTGCGCGTCCGACACCCCGAACACGGCAAAGTTATGGCGTAAAAAAATGTAGTACCTGTTGGGTTTTTAACCAATAACAACACACAATCTGGTGTAGGTGTTTATTGGAGACTACATAATATATTATAAAATGATAATTTCTGATACAACTTGTATCTTAAACTACAATAATTGTACCGCACATAGACAGATCTAACCTTACTTGACATAGTCCTAGGCAGGATGTTCATATCGAACTGTTTTTACATTATATGCTGCACCGGATATCAGTGCTGTCTAGAGCATATACATTTCTAAGTTATAACAGTACCTAACTGCTGATTTTTTCAGAATCGTTTATAAAATATATATATAACTAAGTGGTAACCTTGTCAAAATTGTCAGGGCATACTTGTTGTCGGACGCCTTAAAGTTAAGGGTTTCATGCAACCCTTATATTTATGACCTAACATACAATTTTTATTTTATATTTTTTGTAATAATATTTCAAACACATTGAACCATCTGTCCGACAATATTATTGGGAATTTTCGAAAAAAAAATGAAAAATATACTAATTTAGAATATATTAAAAGTAGCATACATTAAGTAGTTCTACATATCAAAAATGCAATATTACATGGATATTTGAAAACAAATTATTATGTAGAAACTGACAAAATTTATATATATATAATGAATAAATATTTAGTAATTATTATACAGTATTTACAAATCAATTTAATAGCGTTACATTAATGTAAGCTTATAATTATCAAGTACAATATTAAACAAATAAAAGAGCACTGTGGCGACAAAATCACACTGATTTAAATAAAAACCCCGAACCACAAAACAAGGAACAAAAACAATAACTAAACAAATAATGGTAAGTTATGTTTAATACGTTACCTTTATGTACATTTCGATGACATGGTCATCATCCTCAGAGTGTAACACTACAGTAGTGTTAAAACCCTCTGAGGATGATGACCATGTCATCGAAATGTACATAAGGGTAACGTGTTAAACATAACTTACAATTTAGTTGTTTAGTTATTGTTTTTGTTCCTTGTTTGTGGTTCGGGGTTTTTATTTAAATAAGTACAATGTTGTTATAAACACATTGTAAACATTTATACAAAGGGTGGTATAGCTGACTACTTCATTATTAAATTAAAGAATATAAACTCAATATTCTCAATATTAAGCACCATTTAATGTTTATAAAATCAAACTTGCAATCCATTCAAATCGTATGCCAAAGTTACCTTGCACATACCATAGGCCAGGTATATTATGTGTCTTTGTACTTTGTTCCTAAAACATCTCCTATCTCAATATTTGAAAGCGTTTTAGTATGCTTGTAAAATTCCGTTATTAGCGAATTTCCATAGGAAAAATGAGCTATTGCAGTGACCCTTAGGTAAGAGTTAAGGTCGGGAGTAGCAAATGAGCACCGATCATGGTCCCCAGAACACGTTTTCGGGTGTTATTAAAATTCATATATGTATATATGTGTTCCCCCTCTAGCGGCCGCACTTTAAGTCCGATTTGGTCCAAATTTGGTACACATGTTTTTTGTGTAAATCTCTCGGACGAGTTCATTAGTCAAAAAAAAATCAACAACCGGAAGCACGTTTTTTGACCGGAAGTAACTATTTTTTTAGATTTTCCATTTTTTTAGACGAGAATGAATTTTTTAGACTGGTTTCTAAAAATATAAACTTAGGATATTATTTTGCACATTTTGTTTTTTTACTCGAACTTATAGCTCACGTGGTTCCCCCAAAATCGATCAAAACGTAAAATACCATAAAAGTACACGGTTCAAAGCCACATGGTGGATTTTATCTTCTCATCCGAGGCCAACGGACGAGTTTTTTTTATGCTGCGAGTGTAACGAAGGAGCGCGTGGTAGAAGCTGGAGGCTTAGTAGCAATCAAATTCTACTAATATATTTCGTACACAGAAGCAGCTATTCAGAACCGTTGTGAGTAGACCTATTCCCCATATTGTTGGTTGAGACCCTAAAACATAGGCCTATAAACTTAATTTTGGAAATTTGTTCAACTCGCATCAGTGGTTCAGCAGCGTGGTCGTATTATTTCGTTATTTTTCTATTCGAATTTCCAATTAAATGAATACAGCTCTTGGTTTAACCTCCGAAAATTAGTAGTTTATCAAAGTTAGCTTTTCAAGCATCGGGTTTGTGCTCTAAAAATTTAGCAAAATAGATTGTTTTTTGTGTCGTTATTTGAGGGATTCCAATTTAGGCAAAAAACCATACATTTTTATTGATTTTTATGGTTGATTGAACATTGCAATGATGTACGCATATAAGAGGATGGTGCGATAAAACATTTTTAGAGTTTTTTCTCCTAAGATAAAAGTTTATTTTTTTTATTTTAGTAGCATTACGAAGATCGTGATGTAGAGTTTTTAATAAAACAAAAAAATATTCCACAAGAATAAAAATTTTCAGCAGAAAATTACTTAAGACTTTTTATAATTTTAAAGAACTATTTATTTAACGCAGATGACAAATTTCGCAAACGGGTTTTTTATGCCCTTCTAAATGTTATAAATAACATTTTAATTAATTTTCAGCTTTAGCACTATATAACTAACTGAGAAAATGCGTTTGAATTGAACTGCGCCTCCCATTTACAATTTATAGATTTATTTAAAAATTTCACTTTTTTTGTCGGACTAATTATTTGCCCCAATTTTTTTGTCGGACAATTGAATCATTGATCACAAAATAAGACACTTTACATACCCTATTTTTGTCCGACAAAAGGTTATAAATATAAGGGTTGCATGAACCCTTAACTTTAAGGCGTCCGACAACAAGTATGCCCCGACAATTTTGTCGGACAAGGTTACCACTTAGTTATATATATATATTTTATAAACGATTCTGAAAAAATCAGCAGTTAGGTACTAAATTTTTTTACGCCATAACTTTGCTGTGTTCGGGGTGTCGGACACGCAGAAATGACCAATCATATTTGTCCGACAAAATGTTTTTCGCTTTCTACATAAAACAAACTTTCGATTAAAAGAAAGATTATTGTTTAGGTTATAAATTTTTTTACCGCATCAAATCAATGACTTTGCCGGGTTCTCAAAGGAAAACCCCCGCTACCGAGAATTTTTGCAAATAAAAATGTTGTCCGACTCGACTTAAATAAGAGATATACGAAGTCTCAAGAGTTAGGTAATCATAACATTTTAAAGGCCTGGGCCCTAGGACTATTAAGACATCATTGAGAATCTCTGGGATTTTCTTTCAATCACATTTTCTAATAAAGGGTAAATGCAAAAATATTGTTTATCTCTTGCTATTAATTTTAAATCGAATAAAGTATTTTGTATTGAATATTTTTCTGAGAACAAAAATTAATGATAAAAATGTTTCCTTTTCAGAGAAACATAATTAGTACCTTCCTGTATTATATTGAACATTTAAGGAGTTATTCATTTGTATGCGAGATATCAGCAATTCCATACAATCCAGACAATCCCTTGATCAAGGACAACTGCAGGGTACTTAGCCTCCCCAGAGAGCGCCAGTCGGACCCACTGTGATGAGAAAATTCCAACTTTAATTTCTTTTTCCTTGTGAAGGGTAGAACACATTTTTTGCCGGGTTAATTTGACCAATAGTTCATCAACTACAAGTGACCACAAGAGAGGAGAAATGAACAGACCCTTGCAAACAGACCTTGTGACTAAAGCGTCATTCTCAAATTTAACAAAGATTCTTCTCTGAGCGAACATGGAACAAATCTAATTAGCAGCTCTATGTTCCCTCTCTTAGCGATGGCTACCCTTTTAATGGACGAAAACAAAGTGTTGTTAAATGTCCCCCAATGTCCATCACAAAGGGCAACTTCACCACACCATAGGGTGTGCTCAACTTTATTCACAATTTTTATTTTTGATTGCCTTACTGAACTGGTTAATTTTACTATAAATTTACTTTTTGTATACTTACAACTCTCAGTCCTTTATTTATCTTTTTTATTTGCTGGTTACGTACGTTTCACCTTTTTTATTCAGGCATTATAAAACGTATATTTCAATAGTTTTTTACATTCGTTGATGCATGTCAAGTTTATAAAATGAAAAACTTACACGAAAACACTCACAAACATATAACACACAACGCTTAATAGGGACATTTAAATTTGATTTATAATTGCGAGCTGAGATTACGTGTGTCCGCGATCGTTTTTTGCAAGCTACGCAATAAAAAGCTATTGAATTATAGGTTTGATAATGCCTGAATTAAAAAGGCGAAAAGTACGTAACCAGCAAATAAAAAAGAAAAATAAAGGACTGAGAGCTGTAAGTATACAAAAAGTAAATTTATTGTTTACTCACAAGATTGTGTAATGCGGAAACGGTCGATTTACACACTTGATATCCATTTTGGTTGCTATGCAGGGGGTTAGCTCTCAAATGAGTACCTCTGATGTGCTGATCCATATCAATAAATTGTCTTTAAAATGAAAGAAAATATGTTAATTGGTCTTAAGGGCCTAGGTCCAAAGCCCTTGGACCACTCTTCAGGATGAAAATAACTTCCTCGTCCCTCCAGGATGCCGGAATATATCCTAACTCATAGCTGGCCCTAAATACTTCCACCGGAGTAGTATTTCAATGCCCTGCAGAAAGGCAGGCAAAATACCATCCCAGCTTAAACATTTGAAGGGCTTCAAAGAACTAATATTCCATCTAACCTTATTAGGTGAGAAAATGGAGAGCGTGGCATTGCTGCATAATCTTCATCTTACCCAAGAGGTGCCAGGATCCTTAGGCACAACCGTATGTGAAACATAAACATAGCTACCAGAAAAATGAGTATGTAAGAGCATAGGCGTCGCGTGGACTATTGTTTTAGGGGGGCACAACCAGTCAACGGCTGACCCAAAAGTTTGATTGGGGGAAACAAAATAGGGAACACCCCAAGGCTAGAACAAATTCGGGTTTTGATAGCGTAAAACAGCTTTTAACGTTTCAACTTTAATTTTGAACCATTGACTGTGAAAGGAAAATCAGGAGTGGTTAAACTGGTCCGACAGTCAATATTTTGGGATAAACTGGTCCGACGGTTAGCACCCAGGGCTGTGGGAAGCTGGCCCGACGGTACAAAATCAAAGCAAAGTTTCAACTTAAGATAGTTCTACCCATCATTAAAGCAATATGACATTTAAAATAATTGACCGAGCTAAGCGAGGTCTCCGTTTTAGCTTGACCGTTCGACATTTCGTCTGTGTGTCCGTCTCACGATTACGGCCAAACGCCTTAACCAATTGTCATGATTTTTTGCATGAATGTTCCTTATTCCTAGGCCAAGCTCTGTATATATACGGTTTTTTCCATTTTTCATTTTAACCCCTTAAATAAAATAAAAATGGCGGCCGCACCATTTCTCACAGTGTAAGCTTTTTTCCAAAGCCAGTCTGTGGCTTAACCGTAAGTCGAATTGAAAAACTAATAGCATTTTGCCGGTAGCATATTTGATGTTCTACAAAATTGGTTTCTTGATTTTTTTCCGTATCTCTAATGGTAACCTCACAAAATGGCCGCAAACTTCACATTTATAAACATCGTCCAAGTTTTTGTATTTGAACCATGTTTTTATTCGTTTATTCTTTAGATACCTTCATAAAACTTTATAATTTTACGAAGAGGGAGAGAGAAGTAGCACAACCTGCTGTCTTGCTCTTTCCTGCACTACGTCAGTGTGGCCGCTGTGACTGAGTGAGTTATAGAGGAGGAGCAGAGATAAGGAGCCCGATTGGCGTTGCGTCGCATTTACTGAGTTGTAGACCTTTAAAATCACATTTGTTATTTCAACGAGTGAGGTCTACTGTTCACAGAACTACTAGTTAAATAAATAATAGAATAGGTTAGGTTAGGTCTTTGCAGCACATTTCAGAAGAAGTTGAAGGTTTTTTCTTTTAGCGTTGCTCAAGTTTTTTTTTTTTAAGCATGTGACATCATCTCGGGTGATATTGTCAGTCACGGGATCGGGAGCAGATGCAATCTATGTTCTGATCAATTTAGCAGGTGGTTTCAGTAATGCGTAGAAATGTATTCCTACTTAGGTTGGAACACGGTTCGTGCCGTTGTACAGCCACTGTCTATAACAAAATTTCATCCACATCATCCGTGAAATATGCGCAGAACATCCTTTTCTTCTAGAAAATCGCCACTTCTGAGCAGATTGTGTCCTGTCACCTTTTGAGTATATAAATTACTCATAAACTACCTACTAATTTAAATCTCCTCTCACTCAACATAGAATACATTGCACTGCACTAAACACTTGTACGAGTACTACACTACGCTGCGACTGTAAGAGAACTGAGTCTGATATTAGGATAAATCCACTGGTTGGGGGATGGGGGTTAGCAACCTTGTCAGGAAATCCCACAACTACCATCCTACTGCCCTTCGGACCAGTTTAACCCCGACCCTTCTCCACGGAACAAATATACCTTTGACCATCGGACCAGTTTAGTACAACCCGGAAAATCTGTGTTATGTAATGTTTTCCCTTATGAACAATGCATTTAAAATTAGGATTGAGATAGTCCAAGGCTCGCTTCCTTGCAGTTTTCTTGATTCATAATATTTCAAATGAGTAAATTTTAATAAATCGTTCCAATGAAATAAAATTATTTTATTATGCAAAAATATTAATTGCATTTATGGGAGTATCGGTTAAAATAAATTATGTGTATGTATAGTTTGTATAAGAAAATAAAACTCGTTGGTACGGTTTTTTCGTATAAAAAGTCAAAGAATCTTTATTCTGAAATTACACAATCATATCATTCGGGGAAAGTAATACTAAACAATTAATTATCATTTTTTGTATGTAAAATCCGTATTTGTTGTAATGTTTGTTTTTTTAAAATTAAGAATAACATTGAAAACAAACTAAGATCCATAATTAAACATTGTTGCTCCAATTCTTATAATTTAAAAAAATCTTTACATACACATTAATTGAGCATAAGCCTTCTTTCAGTTCGTTTAGAAAATCTTCCAACTAGGGCACTTAGTTTTTTGTAAACTAGTTTACGGCCTGCAGAGTGAAACGGTGCGGAGGCCATGGAGGGCGTGTCGCACAGGATTAAAAATCTTCAACGAGTTAAAGAATAAAATGACGTAGATTACTTCATTCAGTCCATAAGTTTAGCCAAATGATATCTCATAATAAATCAAATGTAATAACGGTTAAATTGGAAAATAATTTCAACGCTAATCTTAATAAGGTAAAATAAACATCATAGTTAAAACATCTTGTCATAAACAATTTATAAAAAGAGGAAGAAACTTTATAACATAGTAAACATTAAATTATTTATGTATTCGCCACAAACATAAACTAATGTTAAATTTATATACTGTACAATGTTGGGGGGCACGCACCCCCCCCCCCCCCCCCCGGTGCGATGCCTATGTGTAAGAGACGCCCCAAGTTATTCAAAGTAGAGGTGGCCAAGATAAGGTTGCCTAAGGCGTTATAGTCAATTATAGTATTCTTATCTTGGTTGGGAGAGGACCAAGGTGTATTTTGTCAACTTTTATGATGACTTTGAAATGAAACAAAGTTTCATGTAATATATTAATACAATGACGTGGAAGGTACAATCTAATGCCGATCGATTTTACTTAACATAAATATTTAATGGGGGCAATTAACTAAACTGTGTATGACCGATGGTAGCTAGTAACAAGATGAGTGTCCTGAATGTCTAAGATTAAAATTACATTCAGCAAAGTAAATCAGTAGCGTAGTAACGGGAAAATTTTGACATGGGACATAATCATGTTTGCCAATGCAATAAAAAAAAAATACATCACCAGTGGTGAATATCTTTTGAGCAGATCAGAAATATTAATAGTTTTTCTTTGCTTTTGGAGCACAATGAGAATTCGTACGCCCCACCATCGATTACGCGCCCAGTCAATAAAACGTATTACCTTCGTTGATACGTTAAGATCGGTAAGCTTGTAAGAGCGCGTTGAGACAAAAAAAAAATAAAAACATTGACGCGCAGGCACAGTTACAGTGACGCACAATGAGTTTACATTGTCTCATGTATTTGTTTCTGCTCCTCTCTTTTACTCACTCTTAACTGTACGAGCCAAGCTAAACCGGTCAGTAGATCGCAACTTCATTCAAAATGGATAATTGGTTGACAGGGCCGTAGATAGGATTTTTGTTTGGGGTGGGTTGATTCTGATTGATAGTAAACCACACCGGGGGGTTTGTTGAGTACGGAATACCCCCCAACAAGAGGGGGGTTCCGTGGAAATTTTAGATATATAAAGTCGACTTTTTAGCACACTCATGAAAGAAGCATACATATTTTTAAGCAGTGTTATTAGCTTCAAGTAATTGAATTCAAGAAATTATCACGAAATCTCAAAAACCACTGAACGGATTGGAATTAAATTTGGTATGTAGCTTCCTCTAGGGCCCTAGGTGCTCGCTAAGAAAGGTTTTCAAAAAATTTGAAATTTTAGGAGGGTTTGGGGAGTCAAAGTTACTAAAAATCCCCATAAGAAATACATAGTGTAATATATTTATTGATATATTTTTTTTTATATACATTTAACTTTGATTTGTCTATCCGTGCAAAGCCGAATCGGGCCAGTTATTATAATATTCAGTATATGTCTAAAAGCAGTCGGTGTTTTTTTTTTTTTTTTTTTAAGTGTACGTAACTGTTCTAGACCAAAACTTCTGGTGATAAATAAAATTCTGGTAGAGTAATTGCAATAACTGTATTCTACTAATTCATTAAGTGCATTACATAGTACATGTCAAAAATAAAAACAGAAAACTTAAAGTATATAAGAGCCTTCTTTTCTTCTCGCCAGCCATTTTGTCTATCACTTTGTTCCAATGGATGGATAACATGGCTAGGTCACTGAGTCTTTCATCACTCGATACACTTACACTGCTCTGCGTATTGCCATTGTCTCTCTAGCAGTCTAATAAGCTCTTACTAACAATATGATAACATGGCAGATTTTTTATTGTAGGTTTGAAGACGTTACACTTTTGTAAATACCGTCATATTACAAAATTACACTACAGTGTAAGTTATTTGAACTATATATCTATATCAATGCAATTTTATAATCCTAATAAAAAAAATTGTTGTATCAGGAAATTTCGGGGTGGGCTGCAGCCTGGTAAGCCCACCCACTGGCTACGTGCCTGTTGGTTGATTAAGCACCCAAATTATCAAATGGTGGAAGCACTGGATCTCAATCTATTGCCTCAACGAGTAATATCGACAATAAAGGTAAGAAGTTAGTTTTGGTAAAATAAAAAATATAGACAGGTTGATTCACTGTAAACCCCACTTTTGTCACTGTGAGAAGGGATCGTATTTTTGGATTCGTCAAGATTTTAACTTTCTAAAAGTACCTTCCAATCAGTTGTCACTCTTATAGTTTTGAAAATATAAAGTTTTCTGTGAACCCTTGCAATTGGACACTTTTCAACCAATGAGAAAGTACATTTCAATTCGATATATTTGTATAGTGATATTTATATCGTTTTCAAGAGAAAACTCTAACCTACTTAGTCCTGGGAAATATAGACATTTGTTGAAATCAACCGGCGCTGTTCCCACGGTCTCTTATGCGCGTTCCCATAGTTTAGACAGAGACAAGAAATGTATACATTTCGCCCGTGAGAACTTTGTTAGTTTGGTATAATTTAGTGGAACAAGTAAAACAAACTGAAATGAGAATTTTCAAGTATAGAGTTCTATGATTTATTTTCTACACTGTGTTATAATAATATAAAAATTTTTTATCAAAGCATATATTCCTAAATTACTATATTCAAACTAGGCCTAGTTTTGTTAGCAGTCTTGTAGTAGGAACATAAAAACTGGTGTTTTGAAAAAAAATTTAAATTTATATATATTTTTATACACTTTTATTTAGAACTAAATTACAAAACTTTTGTCAATTTTGAAAAAAATTACAAAAAATATATACTACTTTTTATGTAGGCCTAAAATTGAACTATTTTCTTCCGTTACTCAAAATTTTTTGTTTCTTGAGCTAATAACTTTGAAAATTTTACATCAATCAATTATTTCCTGCCATACATACATTCTTTGAACCTTTCTATACAAAAAAGCTATGAAACACTTGTCTATTGGATTATAATTTCTATATTTGGCGAATTTTTGAAAAAATACTTGCAACATGCACCGAAATGGCTTGGCATTCAGGCTTTGCAAAAAATTAGCATAACAGTTGTAGGGTTAAGGGTTAAATTAAATTGTTAATATTATTTCTAATTAATCTATTGATCTGTTATGAAATATTTTATATTATCAGTAATCCCTCATTAAAAATGTTTCAACTGAGTATGCTCCAAGGTAAACTCTAGTTAGTAGCTTTATTATAATGAACTAGTAGTTTGGCTACAATTAACTATTGGTGTGTTAATCCCTGGTGTTCTTCCCTATATCCAACTTTAAAAGGCCCATTGGCCATAGTACTCCTTTTTGAGTACATTTTGGATTTTAGCAGTCGTGGGTGTATCCATAACGCTCTCATAAAAAAAATTCCAAGACCTCCTCTAAATCTTTTCATTTCTTAGTTATAGGCAGTGAGGGCCTCTCTATAAGCTCCTGACTCCTTGGTCCACTTAGCTCGATTAAAGAGGCACTTATTTGTACTTACTTTACTAAGCTCACCATTCCGCTAAGTCAAGTCTCTTCTAACCTTGGAGGAGGAAAATGGACAGCTTGCTTCAAAAGCTGTAAAAATAGACGATTTAAATTATTTGACACAATATACAGACCCTTAGGAGTCCAGATTGGATCAAGGTCTCCTTCCAACTCATCCTTAAGAATCTCTCTATATTCCTCCCAGTTAGTTTTCTGTGGGCGTTTGATAGCTGACATTTTGTTTTTTTGTCTGATACTAGATCAAACCAAGGCCGTAGCCAGGGGGGAGGGGTTTAGGGGTCAAAACCCCCCAAAATATCGAAATTTAGCAGTAAAAAAATACTAGGTTTAAAAAGTGCAAGTTAAATTATAAAATAGACAACACAACAGAGGATCCATCAACATATTTTACATCATTGTGCATTGCATGCATAGGTTACAGCCTTACTCTCTTCTGAGTT
>JAGFPH010022655.1:0-12450 GCA_018207615.1 Philaenus spumarius | reverse complement strand
TAAGAACTGTCACACAAACGCGAGCAGCGAACACAGGAATTTAATTATAGCCGGGTGGTGGTGGGTAATAACTTAATAATTATAAAACAATCAGGTAAAATAGGATACAGATATGTATCATAAAGAGATCAACACCACATCACACACATTGCAAATGTTATGCACCTCATTGTACATAACTACTTCAATTTACATATCATAACCAAAAAAATATCTGATATCCTTACCAAATAACCTTCAAAAAAGAAAATTCGTTTAAAAACCCCAAACGAAATGACCTTTATCTACCCATAAAAAAAATCTGATATCTACAATGCCCTACAAAACAGAGCATAGTCACAAAACTTGACCTCTGTATAGCAACAAAAAAAATTACAGTAACAAAATAGTACTGATGTCGCCGGCTGAGGAAACCCCTGTTATGAAGATCGTTTAGTCCCCACTCCCCAATACCTCCGTCAGAAAATGAAATCTTGTACTCCCCACGCCCCACTGTCTCCCTCAGAAAATGAAATTTACCTGGCTCCAAAAAGTTTCAATTTTTGGGGTACACAAAGTCCGTTTCCTATAGTGATTACATTTCACGATCTATAATTTATAAGGTGCTGGTGAGTGTGAGTTTGATGTTGATTTTCACGGTGATTAAATTTAACAGTTCTAAAGTTAAACCGAGTTCTAAAGTTATTTTTATAATTTATAAAGTGCGACAAACCGAGTTAAGTCTCTCACTTATGACTGTTCACTCATAATCACTGTGAAAATTCGCGCAGCCAACAACAACCATTCCTTGTTTCTCTATGTTCGAAATTGTCGATTATGTAGAATATAGTATTCATCTCACCTCTAAAATGGACCGTACGTTTTGAATTTGACGTTTCGATGAGTTGTATACTATCGTTCAAATCACTGATTACGAACTTACCCCGAACTTAACAGAATGAAATTGTTATCCAAGTCGTCCTTACTGCTATTGCTATAAGTGTTCCTAGTTAAAAACATAGAGAGAACAGCTAGGCTTATAGTGTGTACATTACTGTGATCTATTGCAGACTTAGAACATTGCTGACCTAATCTATTCCACCTAACCTATCTATCGTAACGTATGAGAACTTAACCTAACATACAGACAACCTAATAAAACCTAAATTACCTGAGAACTTAACGTAACCTACCGACAACCTAATATAGCCTAACCCAGAGGTTCTCAAAGTCCAGGCCACCATGGACCCCCACCTGAAAACTTGCCAACTTTGCGGACCCCCCCCCCAATTTATATGATACATTTCAATCTTATTTCCTAATATGTACTTACCAAGAATTCTATATATTTATTCAGTTTTCTATATATGTTTTAGAACTACTGTCTATTTCATTACTTAACACTATTATTTTGGGCTGTGTTAGTCAAAATTAATTTAAAAATCAATACCTAGGAATAAATGTTATCAAATTCCAAATGTTCTTACAAATGTTATTAAAGGTTTACTAGTAATAACGAACTTATTGCTGTTTGTGAACAAAACATTGTTAGCCTCGTTTAAGTGCTGATATCATTCTTCATATGAGTTGTACAACAAAGACGTATTAGGATTTTAAATGACAAAACGGAAATGCTCAAACGTGTTTAATTACACAAAAAGTAAGAAAGTAAAACATAGGCTAGTAACTTATGAACATAGTTATCTATAATATTTTTAAATAATATTTATCAAGTCTCCTTTCACAAATCATTGTGTCATCGTCTCTTGAGTTTTCACAGATAAATCAATGGGACGAATGAAGTTGTTTCTTCGATTTGATAATATCCAAGGTGTTGGGGAGAATTGTTGAAATCTTCAACCTCAATGCTGGTTCAATATTCTTAAGTCGATTTCTTTTAACACTTTTTATGTTACAAAGTGTAGAAAATGTTTGCTCACACAAATAAGTTGTACAAAAAGGGACAAGATGTTTAAGTGCTTCGTTAGCTAAATCTTTGAATTCAGACTGGACAAGAAACCAAAAATGACATAAATCATTTTCTTCTTTGTAGATAACTTTCCAAGTCCCACTGCAAGATAACTCTACTAATTCATCTTGCTTACCTTCAGAGAGGCTTGAAAGACTAGCAATATCTCTTTTTTTAAATGGGTATCTCATCCAGTCATTATTGGTATCTGGTTCAGGGAAGTACTTTCTCAATGCATTTGACAAATCTATCATGTGTTCAACAATTATGTCTTGGACTTCAGAGGGAAGACTTTCTTCAGATGTCGTTGGAAAATGTTGTAAAACAAACAGGCAAGGCAGTGTAGGACTTTTTTGCAAACTCGACCTGCCCACAGTTTCAGCTTTTCTTCGATTTTTTCTTTTACAAGGAATACATTGATATCAGCTCCTTGTAGCTTCAAGTTTAAAGCATTCAAATGGGTAAATATATCAGCCAAATACGCAATTTTGCAGAGCCAAGAGAAGTCATTAAGCTTTTCTCGTAGAGTAAATTTTTCATGTTTTGTTTCCAAGAAAAATAATCTCACTTCATCAGCAAGTTCGAAAAAACGCGTGAGAACGTTTCCTCGAGAAAGCCAGCGCACCTCTGTGTGTAAAAACAGCTGTTCGTGGTCACTTCCCATTTCCTGACAAAGCAAGGTAAAAAAGCGCGAGTTCAAGGGTCGTGACTTTATGTAGTTAACAATTTTAATAAGTTCATCAAATACAGTTTTCAATTCTAGTGACATTTTTTTACTGCTAGTGCCTCCCGATGTATTGAGCAGTGAGTCCATTTGACATTTGGAGCAACTCGCATCACTCGAGCCATCAATCCCGTTTTATAACCAGCCATTGCTCCAGCTCCGTCAGTAGCCAATCCGACACACTTATTCCAATCTAGTTCATGTTCCTTAACAAAATAATCAAGGGCTTCGAACACATCATTTGAGTTGTTATGAAGAACCTCTTTACAAAACAACAGGTCTTTAAAGACACGTTTTTCGTATTCGTAACGAACAAAAGCTAACAAGTGAGATTTGTCCGTTAAATCTGTACTCTCGTCTAATTGTAACGCATACATTTTGGTGGTTTTCAAACGTGTAACTAATTGAAAATGCACGTTATCTGACATATCATCGATCCTTCTTTTAACTGAGTCATTGGATAAAGAAATCGAACCCATTTCTTTGACCGCAGAATCACCCAGCATTATGCTGCACATAGTTTTGGCAGCAGGCATAATTAGCTCTTCTCCGATGTTAAAAGGCTTTCCCGATTTAGCAATCAACAAGGAAACGGCATATGATGCCATGGTCGCCTTTTCATTTGCAGTGCCTGTTGCAATTTCTTCAATTTGAGTTTTGGATTTTTTCAACTTATTGCTTTCTATTTTAAAGAATTCTATAGACTTACCCAACAACTCGTATTGCTTTGTTTCTAAATGCCTACGCAGCTTAGCAGGTTTCGTAGATTCATTAGACAGAATTTCAAAGCACACTACACATTGCGGTTTTTGTTCACTGTCTGTACCAGCCTGAACAAATCCAAAATTTAAATATTCATCACAATACTTGCGCTTTTTAGCTTTGCTTACACTGGCACTGGATTTTGAACACGATGGAGTAGCAAGGTCAGGAGGGCTCCCGTCAGGCATTGCCTCTTCATTCGTACGTTTAACTGTGCCTGTTTTTAACCAACAATCCATTACTGATTACTTGACGTTTTCACTAAACACAATGTAATACAACCAACGGAACTAATGTACTAAAGAAAAAAACCTTCGCAACACTACACTGCAATGAATTTACCACGGCAACGAGTCAAAGAAACATAGAGTGACAATATATGCGAGAGTATTTTTGAGGTTAAGAAGCACTGTTGATGTTTTGTTTGGTTGCCAAGACGCTCATGCGCAATTCGCATCCCCCTTCCCTTTCAGCGCTCAATCTGTACAGTCACTACAGTCAATATTCGGACTTTGAAAAATATTTCTAAATCCGCCAGGATGTAAAAGTTGGAAACACCGGATGTAAATCGGACGCGCTCTTGAATCAAGTTCGGTTTAGCCTAGTCAATTAATTGTAAAAAATGTTAGTCCGGTAAATTTCTGATGTATTCTGCACCTACAGTTGTTTACTTTAAAATAACAAATTGTGTATTTTAAGTTAAATAATACAAAACCCATTCATTATAAGGAAGTAATGAAGATAAATATTTTATTGTGTAGTGAGGGGAAAAGTGCAGGGACAATTAATGAAATAGAGGGGAAAAAAGGGGAAATTTTGATCATGGCGAGGGGAACTTTTCGTCGTAAAGTGGAAACACTGCTACAGTGTGTCAACTGAAAGAGTGAAAGTCACTGCTACAAACTGTCCTCACTACCAACTAACTAATTGTAGTTATATATCTATGCTATTTATCTACTCCAGCTACATGTTGTGGTTGAATTTAACTTATTTTCTACTTTTTAGCAAGCTAGCACCGTGGACCCCTGATACAAGCTCGCGGACCCCCAGGGGTCCGCGGACCCCACTTTGAGAAACTCTGGCCTAACCTACCTGAGAACCTAACTTATCCTTACCTAAATTAACCTAACTTAACCTACAATGCTATGAACGACACCAAATTTCTAGGGGCCGATTAGAAGCTGCGATGAAAACCTCCTCAGGTTAGAAGGAAGTGTATTGGTTGTGTATGGACTGTTTTTTCAAGAAACATCAATGTGTAAAAAAGTAAAGAAGGTCTAAAATGTAATATCCAGAGAAATGTAAAATAAAGCATGTTCATAAAACTTTTTAAGTGTTTATTTAGCCATAGGTAACCATTTGCAAAATCTAACTAATTTTTATGTAAAACTACTGGAACATAACCTAACCTAACAAATTACCAACCAAAATGTATCCAACATAACCTATCGATAACATCATCTTATTGAACCTGTTGATTTAGAGGACGATAACGACAAAAACAATGACGAAAACGACGATGAAGTTAACGAGGACCACGACAACGACAAAAACAACGACGAAAATGACGACAAATTTAACGATGACCACGACAACGACGAATTTAACGATGACCACGACAACGACGACGACTTGACGACAAAGACAACGACTATCCGCACTCTTTGACTCTTTGTAAAATTACTTCTTTAATCCATCCACAAACGGCATAAACTATGTAGTAACAATGTAATAATATATAAAATGATTCTAAATTATACTACTATAGTTTCTAAACTACATTGAAAGTTCGTCCTCACTAAACGAAAAAAGATAGGCCTAAAAATAGATTAAAAACTGTGTTTGAAGTTAAAACCTGCTGTACACATTTTAGTGATGAAATGTAATTATTTTAAATAACTAGTAAAACTTAGGCACGTCATAATTATTATTATTTTTTATTTGTAAAGGTGATTAAAGCTGCTCTATACACCACGAGTTTTACTTTATTTAATTGTTTTGTAAATTATTAATAACAGGTATTTATTTGTTTATATTTGACTAGTCTAAAACAAAACGACAACTTGTTAAACAATCGTTGCAACATCGTACGAAGGATTTACTTGAGTAGTATATAGTGCACCCTCTTACTGGATACATTGTAAATTATTCTTTACCCTCAAATGGTATAGTGAGCCAGGAGAACACAGATGGTACGGTGGGGTCGTCACATACCCCAACTTGTTTTTAAAGGTTTGAGTTGCTATGGTATAAGTGCCCCTTTACTGATCAATAAAAACAGAGCTCTAATAAAATTTTTTATTCTTTATAAAATACATTTTCAAATAAAACTTTTCATTAAAACACAACATAAACTTCAAGTAAATGAAAACGTCTAATAACACATGCTGATCACAAAAGAATCCTCACTAGAAATAGCTATTTATTTGCTATTTACTTACACTAGTTTCTACTATAGGTGATTATTATAGTTTTAAAAAAGTAGGAAACTTTCACAATAGAAACAAAATATAAAACTTACACTAAATTTGTTCATCAAAATGTAGTCTAAAATCAGTCTCTTGAATAATAATGAATTGGTCTCAATTATTATTGCAATAGTGAACAGCTTTTAGATGACTCGAACAAATAGATCTTTTGCATGTAGTACGACATTTTTCGTTTTCTTATCTGCCCTACAAGGGCAAAAATCGCACCTTCTGGTTTTCTGAGGTGGTTCAGACGATGATGTATGTGTCTCATCACCAAGACTCAGTATTCCTCTCATTTCTGCTCAGAGCTCTCTGAGCAGTCTTGCATTATGCACTCGTATTGTCATGTGTATGTCTGTAAGCGCATAAGCCAATGATTTCAAGTAATTAGCTCGACTATATATGTTTCCTTTCAAGGGGATATGACTGTTTATTCCAGCTATGTCAAGGGCACTATAAAAGTATCTCATGGGCCAGCGTCTAGTCCCCACAGGTATTCCTTTAGTTGAAATCATTGAGAGGGGTATCTCTTTTATGTTTTTTCTTAAAATTCCAACTATGGTGAACTATGGTGTATGGTTCTTAAAGTTCTTCTGCAAGCTCATATGAGCAAAACCAATTAGCTACAGTGACGTTGTGATTACTGTTTTTTAATTTCTCAGTCTCTTTCATTCCATACTGGGTTGGCACCAGTAAATCATATTTTTTCGTTTTATGGTAGGTCCATTTTTCGCAATATAAGGGATTCCAAACATGAAATAAAACATTTGAGCGTCACACAAGGATAGACTACATATTTCAAGCCATATTTGTCAGGTTTTGCTGGAAGGTACCTTGAAGGTGCATTTTCCCCTAATATTCGGTAGGGTTTTGTCGACATTAACATACTCTGAAGGAGTGTAGTTGTTCTGGCAAATTTTAAAAAAAGTACTCCAAAATTCCGAAAGCAGCAAATTTGTCATTTTGTTTCCTTTCATCACAAGTATTTTTTGTATCGAATCTTAGTGCACGTAACAAAAACTTCAGTCGAATTTGAGACACAACACAATGAAATATTGGAGGACTGAACGTTCGGGAGTATATATAATTTAGATTCAGTTTCCTCAACACTCCGCAAAAGTACATTAGACCAAACAATTTCTTGAATGTCTCTAGGTCCTATAAATGAGTATTCCATCCTAGAATATTTTTCCTTCAGGTGTGTTATCTCCTCGTTCATATAAAGCATAACATTTTCTATCATAGTGTCAGTAATGAGAACTGAAAAAAAACCTTAGCTCCTGGGAAATGAGTAATGAATGTTTTTAGCGGTAATGCATAGCGCTTGAAGATAATGTTAACCCATGCGCATTGCATTTAAAAGCATCCTGGGGTTGGCGTTAACACCCCACCGTACTATTTGAGGGTTTAGATCTATTACATCAAAAATATATAAGTTTATAACAGTCAAAATACCAGTTTCAACAAACACTGGCTGCAATGTTCTAATTTATCTGTGTTAATATTCTCAAAGCTTTTTTCTGAAGAATAAAAATTTTGTGTATTCCTATTCCATTTCCCCAAATAAGAAGTTCATATCTTATAATACTTTCAAAGAAAGCAAATTATGCCATTTTTAAAATTTAAAAGTTACTTGACTCTTAAGATGGAGAGAAATGGACTAATAAATAAATCACCCTTGACAACCCATAATCTATATGCACTGACCAGGAGAGCTTACTATACATTTGTATGCCAACTAAAGTTACAACTTTTTCATTTGCAAGCTTATAACTATGTTCATATTTATTTTGTTAAGTGACTAAAAGTTTGTTTAGTTTTTCTTCATTTAAAAATAATTTATTTATCTCAAACCAGTCATTTCCTTAGTTTAAAACATTAGATACTATAAATTATCCAATTGAATAATGTCTTTATGACTTTACAAGTAAAGAATTGTCGTCTGCATAAATTGTTGAGAAACATGAAAGATTTAAACTTAAATCATTAATTATAATAACAAATAATATTGGGACCAAAATCGAACCCTGTGGAACGCCAAGAGTAGTATTGATTATTTTTTAATGTCTGCCATCTATATCTACAAAACTGTTTCCGGTCTCTCAAACATGACTGAAAAATTGCTAATTCTTTGCCACAAAACTCATAAAATTGTATCTTTCTCAACATATTAAACTGATTAAATATCAGTTCTAACAGTAAAATGCCCTACTCAAATCACATAATATGATTAGAGCAGGACATTTTTCTTCTAGTTTTGTTAGTAGATTTTTACTAGACTATCTACAACTTTTGTAGTGGATATCCCACATCTATATCCAAACTGGCTGTCACTAAACAAATTTAAACCCTCAAAATGAGCACATACTTGCCACTTTAGAATTTTTTCCATAATTTTTGCCAGTTATTTATGAACTGTGTGTAATTTCTCACTCAATTCAGAAAAAATGAGTTGTGTAAATATGATTTTTAGTTATAATACAAGTCTCTTCTGTGAATGAATTGACTTATTTTTAAATAATTTCAAAGTTTTAAATTCCTCCCATTTATTAGTTTAAAGAGTTAATAAGCCTTTCACGATAATAAGATGTGATATTAAATAATGGACAAAAAACACATATTCTTATATTATAACATCATCACAAATTTACATTTTCTAAAAATCGGAATATCTTAATTTTTAATTTAGTATTGGAATTTTTAAAACTCTTAGTTTGGATAAATAAAGAAAAGCATTAATTTCTACAAAATTGTTTTCAAAGTCTAGAGATTTGTTTTTTTTTTTACATCAAAAAACTTTGATTACAAAAAATATTTAGGATGAGTGCACTGTATATCAAATTAATTTCCTAAAGACAAAACCATTGGTACTTGAATTTCTAGAGAAGTCCTTAACTTGAAGTAGGTAAGATATTGGAACTTAATTTCCCTCCTGCTTAAATTTTAAGTGTTAAAAACCAGTGCAGCAGATTCAATAGTGTTTTTCATTCTAACAGTTACCATACCTACTTTGTCACTTCTGTCAGCAGTGCAATTTATACATAACTAGCTGATGTACCCGTTCTTCGTACGGGAAAACTGCGTGTAATTTGAGAAACTTAATTTTAATTACTATGTTTGTGTTTGCCCGTTAGTTTACCATTCGTTGACAATGGCTATCCAGTTTCGCCATGGAGAGGCCGGCAAACATGGAGAACATATTATTTACATATTTACAATTTTTACAATAACATTTTCACATGTTTACTGCAAGACTTCTCTGTAGACTATATTGGCAGTTTGACCCTCAGGTTGAAGGACAAACAAACTGTCAGGTGAACTCACTCTGGAGCAGGCAACGTAAAGCTGACCGTGGGAGAAACAGTCATTTCGCAAATCCACACCAGTTACTTTTAAAGTTTGGCCTTGAGCTTTATTGATTGTCATGGCAAATCAAACTTTAATTGGGAACTGTAGGCGTTTAAATTCAAAGTGATAGTCTGATGGAATTAAGGGTATTCGCGGAATAAAAACAGTTTCCCCCTGGCCTACTCCTGACATTACTGTATCCTCTATGACGTGATTATAGAGTGTCTTCACCTGGAGCCTTGTGCCGTTACATAGTTTGGGGGTACTGATGTTTCGGAGCAGCATGATTGGTACACCCACCTTGAGGCTTAGACTGTGAGGTGGGATTCCTGGTGGATCCAGAGTATTGAGAAACTCTATGGTGTAGTGAACTGTGTTCTCCATCTCTACTACACAATCAACTGACTCATACGTCATCTCCTTCCCCGGCATTTCCGCTAAAAGAATGTTGTTGATTAGCCTTGCAGACTTATTCGTAGGAGTAAGAATCGCTCTTTCTCTCAGCCATGACGGATCAACGAAGTTCATGTTTTTCAATCTTGGGTATATGTGTTTAGTTAGGTCTGCAACTTTCTGAACTACAGTGCATAGGCTAGCTGGAATTTTAATTTTGCCATCGTTCTCCTCTAACTGACCATTTCCTATTTTCAAAAGCAGGTTTGAAAATATGGCCATTTCTGAATGCTTCATCAACTGAACTCTCACATTTTCTTTTTTTTTAAGTTAGAACGTTTATTTTAGGCCATAGGTACGATGACTTTATACATGCCTTAACCTCATTGGCACGAGTTCCTCTAGGGACGATGGGTAAGGTTTGTCTAAAATCTCCGGCTAAGAGTACAGTCACCCCACCCATCAAACGATTATTATTCTTTAGATCTTTTAACGTTCGATTTAGTGCCTCCAACCCTCGCTTGTAGACCATGGTGATTTCGTCCCAAACTATCAGCTTGCAAATTCTCAAGACGTGAGCCATGTCGCTTTACTTTGAAATATTGCAAAGTGGCGCTTCATGGTGGTTGAGGTCCAAAGGCAGCTTGAAGGTGGAATGCGCTGTTTTCCCCCCAGCAAGTAAAGTAGCAGCGATTCCTGACGAAGCAACAGCTATTGCTACTTGTTTGTCCTTTCTGATTGTAGTCAACAGTAAGTTAATGAGGAACGTTTTCCCGGTGCCTCCAGGAGCGTTCAAGAAAAATAATTTTCCTAACTCAGAATGTACATTGGTCATCAAAATTTTATAGACTTCCTGTTGTTCTGAGTTGAGTTTGGACTCGTTTTCCTGGACTATCTCTGATAATTTGGCTACGTCATAGGAAACCTCCCTTAGTAACTCACGATTGGCTATATCAATATTGTGGGCTCGTGATGGAGTGGGCATACCGTATTGCTGCAGATGATGACCAGACATAGCAAAGACCAAATCATCAAGTACGATTAAGGCCCTGTTATATACGATAGCTATATCGGGTAGCTCTCCTTCTTGAAGGTCTCTCTGTATGTTACTTTTTATATCTTCCGACATGCTGTCTTTGAAGTTCTCTCAGAGGTTGAGAGGATCAGCTACCTGACAGAACACTAACAATACTGAAAAAGGTGACGAATCTTGCTGGGAGACTCTGAGATCACAGCCTCCTCCAGAGTTTGATGCCATTGATTGTCATCCTCAAGTAGTCCCAGTGCTCTGCAGGCTAATTGAAAAGATGGATGTACAACGTCGTTAACATTTTTTAGAGCATTGAAGCACGTGGGGCCCCGAACTTCATGGAGTAACATACGTAAATAGTAACAATCAATTTTCAGAGGATGCACGGTGTAAACTCTACCTAAAACATTATCTTCTTTTACTCCACGGTGGCCTGGGACACTTTTGCCTTGGACCCTTCTAGAGAATCTATTATTTTTCTACACATAATACGCTGGAACCTCACTGTACAAAAGGGTCCGAGCAAAGGAATCTGTCTTACAGAGATCAAAAAATGCCTTTAGAGTTGTGTTTGGTGGGTTCTTGGCCTTATCTTCAACGTCGTTAGCAGTGAAGTAGACTCTTTGGCCATTTTCTAGGTGGACTGAAAGATGCATGACAGGTGGATATCTCTCATGTATAGGAAAACAGAATATCCGCCATGCTGCCTCTGAAGAACTGATGTGCGACCCGACTCGTACCACGATATCTCATCAAACTCATTCTGGAGAGCAAACGCTGACTGATCACTGCACTTGTTCAAGTACTTACATATATACTTAATCGATTTTACTGAGTTACATAGCTCGACGTTAATATGAGCTTCAAAAGTACGTGATAGCACAGGATTATAAGGCACCACCCATCTGTTGTCTATTTCGGTATCTTTAACCTTCACTGTAAAGCCACCGTCATTTGGAGAGCTTCGGAGATACTGTGGGTAACCGTCATCAGCAGTATGTGTGTCCTTCGAGAAAGGGCGAGGGTATCGCTTGCTGCAAGAACCATTTACCATACAGGGAGAGTTTCGGTTTAGGACTCCACAGGGTCCATGTATCATCGTAGACTTGACTATTTCATGGAGGATGGGATCAACGTCTGGGTCCGGTATTTCAGCGCTGATGACACTATCAGTTTTGCTTGGTGTGATTCTGTGAGTTAGAGTGATTATTTGTTAAAAGACTGTGAAGGAGCTCTGGCGGGGACGGAGGAGAAGAAAGGTGGACCTTTCCATGTGCACAACACAGGCCGGGGCTCTCATCTTTCCATTTCTTAGCTTTGCACCACTTACATGTAGTCATAGGTCCTATGGTAAGTGTCTTATCTTTGTCGTATTCTGTGTTACAATTATATTTAAATCCTGTCATAGACTTTACGGTCCAAGGCAGCTTATTAATTTCAGTTCTCATGGTGCTGTACTTTTTTACAGCTGCTCGATTTACATCAAGATTTTTTTCATTGTATTTTTTGACGGCCAAGCAGTGTATTTCAGGTTTCTTTCCAGTATATGTTTTTACCGCTGCTCGATTTACATCAGGATGTTTTTCATTGTATTTTTTGACGGACAAGCGGTGTATTTCAGGTTTCTTTCCAGTATATTTTTTTACCGCTGCTCGATTTACATCATTATGTTCTTCATTGTATTTTTTGACGGCCAAGCGGTGTATTTCAGGTTTCTTTCCAGTATATTTTTTACCGCTGCTCGATTTACATCAGGATGTTTTTCATTGTATTT
>JAGFPH010022653.1:0-12216 GCA_018207615.1 Philaenus spumarius | reverse complement strand
GCATTAGTCATTATTCGACGTCACAAGCGCGGGACTTTTAAATTATTTGAAATCGTTAAATAAGACGCGCGATTTTTAAATTATTCGAAATGTAAAATTTCCACTCGGAAGGATCAATGTTCAACCGGGGTATGGGGCATTAGTCATTATTCGACGTCACAAGCGCGGGACTTTTAAATTATTTGAAATCGTTAAATAAGACGCGCGATTTTTAAATTATTCGAAATGTAAAATTTCCACTCGGAAGGATCAATGTTCAACCGGGGTATGGGGCATGAGTCATAATTTACCGCGCGGGATTTTTAAATTATTCGAAATGTAAAATTTCCACTCGGAAGGATCAATGTTCAACCGGGGTTTGGGGCATGAGTCATAATTCGACACGCGGAACTTTTAAATTATTTGCTATCTTTAAATGAGCCGCGGGATTTTTATATTATAAAATATAGTATTTTCCCAATGGATAAATATAATTATGCGTATGTTTCAAAAAATAAATAAATATTAATACAATAGCGTGTCAGTCATCATTTAATCACCATGTCTCGTACCGTGTTAAGCGATGCGGAGTTACTCCGTACATTATTGAAAATGAAACCACTTAGAAGAAAACATTTTTTGAAATCGGCCGATTATAATTTAATTCAATCTATATGCGAGTGCGCTCACAATACGTTAAAAGGAAATGTTCCCTTATCAAAACCTCAGAAGTGTAAATTATCGCGATATAAGCACATCCTTAGAAAACTTGCAAAGAGCGGAAAAAGTTGGAAGAAAAAGAAACATATAATAATCCAAAAAGGAGGTACTTTATTTCCATTGTTAATCGGTCCTATTTTGAGTACAGTACTACAGCATTTATTAAATTAAAATGGAGCACGCTAAGAAAATGGTTATACTACCCCAGGACTTTGTACAAAAAATGCATGAAAATGAAAATGCGAGTGTTATGAGTGAATTAGATAAAGAAATGAAAGACATATTAAATAATTCTAGCTTTAACGATCGGGATAAATGGTTAAAATACCAACAAGTTTTACAACGTTATCTCCATTTCGCTGAGCAACAGAGAAAACCTATAGAACTAACAATACACGAAAATACAAATAAAGAGAATGAAGAAAAAGAATATACGGACTCTAACCAAAATGAAATTTTAGAATCAATACCTAAATCATTTCGAAAAAATGGTGAGAATCTTTTAAATCGATTATCGCAAGACAAATCTATAAAATGGGACTCGTTAGGTACCGTTACTATTGATAATATTAGGATTCCTGGTTCAAATATAGTCGACCTTTTTAACGATGCATTAAGACCTAGAAAGACGACAAATCCTCCAGGTTGGAATCAATTTATAGTTGCGTTAAAGAGAAATAATGTCCCAAGAAGTTACATAGGAAATCCTAAACTTCGAGATTATCTGGATAAAGAAGTTATAAAAGAAACGGGCGCTAGAAAACGTGATCCAATGTTTTATAGACCACTCACTAGGCAACCTGTAACACCCGAAAAAAGTACACCAAAAACTATTAGACAATCTCTGTCGCCGCGTAGTGTACCGTTAAAGTGGGATAAACTTTAAAATGGACAAAAAATTAAGCAAAATGTATTACAACGCTTCACATCCTGCCGGATTTTCTGGAGCTAATGTACTGATAAAGGCTTTGAAACATAAGTACAAAACAAACAAAATTAAAGAATGGCTTCAATCGCAAGATACATATACTCTCCATAAACAAGTACGAAAAAGATTTCCTAGAAATAAATATATTGTCAACAACAAAGATCAGTTATGGCAAGCCGACTTAAACGATATGCGTGGAATAGCAAAGTATAATGATGGAACAAATTACATACTAACAGTTATTGATGTATTTAGTAAATACGCATTTGCATTTCCGTTAAAAAATAAAACTGGCACCTCAGTTAAGGAAGCGTTTGAATATATTTTTAAATATTCCAACAGAAAACCACAATGTATCCAAACAGACAAGGGGACAGAATTTACTTCACAATTAGTACGAAAATATTTTCAAGAAAATGATATAATCTATTCTACAACAAGGAATCCCGATGTAAAAGCTGCGGTTGTTGAACGTTTTAATCGAACTCTAAAGAGTAGAATGTGGCGTTATCTAACTTTTAAAAACACTTATAGATACATCGATGTACTCACAGATTTAATGAAAGCTTATAACAATGCTGTGCATTCTACAATAAAAATGGCACCTGTAGATGTAAACGACTCCAATATTCTAACAGTTTGGAAAAATATTTACAATAAACCGCGAATTGCTTCTAAACCAAAGTTCAAAACGGGAGACATTGTCAGAATTGTTATGGAAAAAGGACCATTTGAAAAAGGTTACAAAACTAAATGGAGTGAAGAAGTATTTACAATTACCAAAGTTATAAAACGAGCACTTCCCGTTTACGAAATAAAAGATTTAAAAGGAGAACCAATAGAAGGATCGTTTTACGAATTTGAATTACAAAAAGTTATACTTGAAAAAGAAAAAATTTACAAAATAGATAAAATAATTGACAGGAAAGGAAACGGCCGTAGTATGAAAGTACTTGTTAAGTGGAAAGGTTATCCGTCATCTTTCAATTCTTGGATTTCAGCATCAGCTCTCGTAAATTTAGAAAAATGAATGGCTCGTTTTATTTAACTCTACCGAGTAACAGTTCAATGACATATTTTTCGACAAATACTACAACTAAATATTCTACCCAGATTCCAAAACAAATAAATTTGAAAGGCGAATGGGAAGTTGGAATTGTAGAGATGCATTACCCTTGTACATTCCTTACAGTCAAAGAAGGAGATAATCATATTTTTATATATACACACGATGAGGAAACTGACGCACACGACTTGAAATTTACAAAGTTAGAAACTGGTACATACGAAACAGAAGAAAAATTAATACAATCTCTAAATAAAAACTCTGTTGTAGAAAAATATTTAAGATTTGTATATTTTCATAAATCACGTTATGTTACCATAAATCCGTTAAAAACAGAAGTCAACAATTTAGAACTTTCACCTAAATTAGCACTTCAATTAGGATTTGACCCTACAAATACCGATAATTATTTAAACAGAAGTCCCGTAAGACCGTGCAATATCCAACTAGGCATTCCATCACAAATGTATGTTTATTGCGACGTTATCGAGCCTCAATTTATCGGTGACGTAGTAGCACCGTTACTGAGAATAATAAATATCGATACTTCTAATTACAGTTATGGAACATGTAAAACTATAATGTTTCCCAAGATACATTACGTTCCTGTTATGCGTACGTGCTTTGAAAATATAGAAATAGATATAAGAGATGAATTTGGAAAATCGATACCATTCACGTTTGGAACTTCGTGTGTTAAACTACATTTTAAACAGAAACACAATGAAACGAATTAATTTAGAAGATCCCTACCTATCTTATTATAAAAATCAACTAGGGACAGGTATAAGTGTTGTGTATAGTGGCTCGCCATATCAAAAGGGGCACGGGATTGGTAATTTCCTAGGAGGACTATTTCGAGTTGTTACGCCATTGATTAAATCAGGAGTTAAAGCTTTAGGAAAAGAAGCGTTTAAATCAGGAATAGGAATGTTGGCTGACATTGCGCATACAGGGGATCCTAAAGACGCCTTTCAGTCTCGAATGAAGGAGTTTACAGGGAATTTGAAAAGGAAGGCTGATGTAAAAATAGATTCTCTTATGTCCGGTGGTGGATATAAAACAAAACGCAAAGCTGTAACGATTCAGTCACTCAATAAACTTCTTAGGAAGCAGACTTCAAAGAAGAAAAGGAAGATCGTTAGAAAAACTAAATCTAAAAAAGTCAAAAAGCGGCAGCAAAAAGTTAAAAGGAGACAGAAAAAAGTAAAATTGACAAAATCAGATATTTTTAATTAATTATGGCGTTTTTACATAATCAATCATGCGAGTGTGTAAAATCCGAACTCGATTTATTTTCGCTACCACCCACACAAACTAGTATAGAAAGCGGAGAATGGATACAATACAAACCATTATCCTCTCTTACAGACGATGCACCGATAGAATTTGTAGTCCCCGGTCAGGGAGACGAATACATAGATTTATCACATACTATGCTCAACATAAAAGTAAATATTGTAAAGTCAGATGGAACAAATTTAGAGTCAACAGATAAAGTAGGACCCATAAATAATTGGTTGCACTCGTTATTCAGTCAAGTAGATGTATACCTCAACCAAAAATCAGTATCACCTTCTGGAAATACATACCCTTATCGCTGTTATATAGAATCTCTTTTAAACTACGGCCCAGATGCTAAAAAATCCCATCTAACATCATGTTTATGGTACACAGATGCGCACGGTCAAATGGACGACACAGCAGACGCAAATTCAGGACTTGTGCTTCGTAGAAAATTCACAGAACTAAGTAAACCTGTAGATATGTTGGGACACATTCACGCAGACATATTTAACCAAGAAAAGTTTCTTTTAAATGGAGTGGAGCTACGTATTCGATTAGTGCGATCAAGAGATGCATTTAGTTTAATGTCGAGTACTACAGGGTACAAGGTTCACATGTTGGAGTCAAATCTGTACGTAAGAAGAATGAAAATTAATCCATCAGTACTATTAGCTCACAGTAAAACATTACTGCAGGGAACAGCAAAATATCCCGTTACAAAAGTAGAAGTTAAAGCGTTAACAATACCTACAGGCGTGCAAGGTAAAACATTAGATAATGTATTTTTAGGACAGTTACCGAAACGTGTAATTGTTGGTCTGGTCAGTAACAAATCGTTTAATGGAGATTTTAAAGCAAATCCGTTTAACTTTCAACACTACAGTGTCAACTTTTTCTCACTTTATGTCGATGGGCATCAATTACCATCGAAACCACTACAACCAGATTACGTCACAAATAATTTGTACATTCACGCTTACAATACATTGTTCTCAGGCACTGGTATTCATTTTTTAAATGAAGGCAATGAAGTGGACAGACTGAGCTACCCAAATGGAAACTGTTTAATGGCTTTTGATCTAACACCCGATCTCTCTGCAAACACAATGTCACATTGGAATTTAATAAGACACGGAAGTTTGAGAATTGAATTAAGATTTGAAACCGCACTTACAGAAACGATAAACTGTATTGTATACGGAGAATTTGATAACGTAATTGAAATCGACAGAAATAGAAACGTCATTGTGGACTTTGGAAGCTAGATAGGGTATATAAGTCGGTAACTCACATCGTTTTATCAGTTTACAGTGGGTGTGAAGAGTTAACAAATGGACGTAATAATCGATTTCCAAGGTTTTAAAAATAATGCAAATGAATACATCGTAAAAGAACTAGCAGTTGTATCACTAGACAACAAACGTCTTCAGCACTGGATCGTAGGGCCTCCGTTTGAATACAACACCTTATCAAGATGTAAGAGACGTGAGTGCAAATGGTTGACCTACAATTATCACGGATTAAAATGGGATGACGGATCAATTAGTTATGGATCGTTTATAAAAGAGTTGAAGTTTGTATGTGAAAAAATCAATATTGTTTACGTAAAAGGGAAAGAAAAATGTGAGTTTTTTGAAAACATTTTAGAGAAAGATGTTATAAACTTGGAAATGTTTGAGTGCCCTTCACTTACATTATTGAATTCCAACGTGGCACTTAAACGTTGTTTCTACCATAATGCGCATAGTAAATATGTATGTGCATTAAATAATGTTGAAGTGTTAAATAATTGGTTTCAACAAAATGTACTCGACAGAAATAAACGATTGCCTGTTTCAACTACCTGTTCCTCAGTACGGAGTGTATGCAGCCGACCAATTACCGATGAATGTTGGGACACCTAGTTGTTTTGTAATAAATACGGATCCTCACACTAAACCAGGTAGACATTGGGTCGCAATTTCAATCAACCACAATAGAGAGCTAGAATACTTTGATAGTTATGGAAATCCACCAACCAGACCGTCTCATTATAGTTTCATTAAAAGAAATGCTCGTACTACAAAGTTTAATTCAACACAGTTACAATCATGGGCATCCACAGTGTGTGGTCAATATTGTGTCTTGTTTTTATACTTTAAAACATTAGGAGCTTCGTTGGAAGATTTTCTATCATTGTTTTCAACCAACACTTACGATAACGATGTCAAAGTTCAATATTTATTCAACAGAGTGTTTGGATCCAATTTGTTCTAAGATAAAAGTTGACGCATGCGCGATAACTATTTACCATACTATAAAAACAAATTACTTAATGCTTTAACCACAGTTTTTAACATGGAGACCAGGCGTAGAAAATACAAACCTTACGAGAACAAGAAGAAAAGTAGTGCTGTGTCAATAGAGAATGTGAATCCAAGTGTGGAAAAGAAAATTACCAATAGAACTTTATCTGTATTACTTTTGAATACGCGGTATTCTCTAAACAAAAGCCAAAGTAAAATCGTTTTAATCGGATTGGACGGTGAAAATATGTTTGAACCAAGACTTCAAATACGTAAATCGGATTCAAATAGTGGTGTTTCATTAAGTATTTCTGAATGGAAAATTTTATTACAAAATGCCAACTTAATTTCTAATTTCTTTATGGGTGAAAAGCAGTCTTATGACAATTTTGACTTGGACAAACATCAGGTTGTATTTCAAATGGTGTACGGCAAGAAATCTGTTCTAATTCGTGAACTACTCTGTATACAACCCCACCTTTATCTACCAGACACACTAATTATTCAGGAACCTACATGGAAAGGATTATTACATATTTCACACTGCATTTCCAACTACTTCAACTTTTGTACTCTGATGTCACCATCTGTGTTCAACTGTTTCCAAGATATGAAAAATACTGTTGTGAATGACTTATTAATAAATATACCATCAGATTCAGTAAAAGACGATTCTATTGTTAAAAATTATTTAGTGAAATGTTTAAATGAAATAGACACAAGTGTTATAAAATGTGATTTATATAAGAAAGAATTGATTTTATCCGAAATTAAAACATTATGTATAGATATGTTTGTAAATTATTTTAGATTACACTTGTTTTATAATGATATTAATGAAGGTATGTAATTATGATTTCCAATATGTAAAAACGTTTGTATAAATACTTTGTATTCATTATTGTTTAATAAAATAATATTATTATACATTTCACTGTTATTATTTAAATCCTTTATTATTATTATAAATTTCACGGTTATGATTTAAAATCCTTTAGTAAAATGAGGTATTTGAAAAGATAAAGTTTTATATATAGAACAATTATATTTACATTTATAACATATATAAAACAAAAATACACGTACATACAACATAAAAAGTAGAAAAAATAAGTAAATACATTCAACATAACAACATAGAAAACAAAATAAATATTCACACATACAATATATAAAATAGAACAATATAAAGTAAAAACTAACACTAAAATCGTCTCTGTCGCTTATTTGGCGGCTCGTCATCACTATCTTCAACGTAGATGTTGGCACCATTTTGCCGGGCTATAATTAGTGAAGTTAGAATATTAAAAAGTCCCCGGCTTATTATAATATTCTGGACTCCGGGATTTTCCTCCTCCTCCTCCTCCACCATCTCCTCCTCAGGCTCCTCCCCAGTCTCCTCCCCCTCCTCCTCCATCGTCTCCTCCCCACTCGAGATGGATATCACCTCATCATCCATCTCCAGTGATGAAATGGAGATGATCCTACTCCTCTCCACTTCTTTGCCCCTCATATCCTTGTCGGTTTCTTCATCATCATCATCTTCGTCTCTCTCCGAGTCGGAGAAATAGGCCAGTTTTTGTTTTTGGTCTTCCAGGAGGTGTCTAGCCTCCAAGTCTTCTTCTTCTTCTTCCATTTCCCCGCCAACAGCCAACTCCTGGAAGAGCTCACTGTCCTCCATCCACCACTCTTCCTCGCCCACAGCCAAAGCCTCAAATAGTGCTGCATCTTCCTCCCACCATTTGCCGAAATTCATCATCCTGAAGATAAAACATATGCACTGTTTAATAACACTTAAAAACACTTAAATTGCGTTATGTAAATATTATTATGGACTTTAAATTAATCTTAACTAAAATGTTAGCCAGATAGCTTATGTAAATATGAACTTTACATTCAGTAACTAGTATAAATTGTGATATCCTAAGAATTTGAGGCCAGTTAAACTCCACAATGGTGCGACACGTCTTTGTTTTACCATTGAAAGAAAACGATGTGTTATTTAAAAGACATTTAAAAGGACAGTTACATTTTATATTAGGAAGTGATATAGATTTTTTAGTAGAACACTTAGAAATTACGAAGTATAAAGTTAATGGAAAAAAGTTAACTTTAAACGTTTTCATAAATAGTTTAAGGCATAAAATTGTCATTCATAGGTTTGACATGCGTGTTAAAATGGAGGTAGTTATAAGGTTTCCGTGTAGTGAAGAAAATGTTTGGCAGCTGTACATTGCTACGAATTATGACGGCGGTGTAGAAAGAATATCAGCCTTAAGTAGCATACGTCACCGTTCTCTGTTCAGAAGACTTTTCAACGATGATGTAAGAAGCTATGACAGCGATGACGGCTACGAATCGGGAACGGGGTCTTATGAGGGACGTGACGAAGAAAATGACATTATTATCGATAACGAAGTTGAGGAGCTTTTAGATATAATGTAAATTTTGTATTTATTATAATAATATATGTAATGAATTTTTTGAGTTAAATATAAATTAGTTATTTTAAATGTGGTGATAATAATTATCTTTTATCCTGTTTAACTGTGTGTTAGAAATGTGTGTATTAAATTAACACTTTGTTTTCGTAAATTAGAAAGAAAAATCACAAGCAAAGTATACCATTTCTTAATAAATGTAGTAAATTGATGTAAAAAGATTGTAGCTACCGTTCTGCCATTTTGCAATGTTGCCCAGGGAGCACCGCGAGGAGGCGATAGCTATCACTCCCCAACTAACCTAACATGCATTAAAACTAAATATGACTAAAATATTTTATATTTAATGTATATTTACAAAATAAAATTTATAATACTAATATACGATAAATTTAATATTTACAAAATAAAAACTCATATTAAATCACACAAAATAAAAACATAAAATATTTACAAAATTAATAAAAACACAAAATATTTACAAAATGAATAAAAACACAAAATATTTACAAAGTAAAAATTTATAATTAAATTCACAAAAATATTTACAAAATAAAACTTATATTAAATCACTCAAAGTTTTGTCACTTGAAAAAAAACACTTTGTCACTAAAATATTACTTAAACACTGATCTAAAATACAAGAAATTATAAAACTATGTTTATAGATATATGATACAATAACATTATATACACTCACATTATATAAATAGAGAAATTTGACAGATCCTGGTTTATTTTATAATTTATAGGTTAGCCATCCCCAAATTTTATGACTTGATAGAAGTGTAGATTATATGCATTGGAATATTGTTGGTAGATAAACTAAGAAAAATAACTAACGGATGTTGTAGTATGTATATATATATATATAGAAGGAATTATTAAAATTATTATAATTAATAGATATATTTATTAACGCTGTGTATATATTATTGAGCGACTTACGTTTCGGATACTTGTGTATTACTACATCAATATACTTATTTTCAAAGCTATATTCTATCATGTTTACTGTTCTGTTTCACGTATCAACGTTGTATGAAATTCACAAGAACTCTAACAAACCTGCTATAATATAACTATGAAAAAATTATACATATTGAATAAATGTAGACAACATGTATAATATACATTGGTTTCATAATACACTCACTACTCCCGCGCTATAATTAAGAAAGAATTCTATTGCAGCCTAGCTCTTTTAAACCCAAAGGGCAATGTGTCATAATTTTCTATTCTCTTTCTCTTTGTATAAACTGTTCTGTACTTTTTCTGTTCTTCCCGACTTACTACGTTGCAATGTTTGATTCTGTTTATTTTGTGGGGGTCAGTAACAACAATCTCATTCGGTGTATTATCCATAATCATAGATTGAATAGTGTTGAAATTTATCACTTGTGAATTACTATAGTTCAAAGATATTCCTTTAACCTTACAGACGGTTTTAAAATTTTCACTACCTGGGACTTTTACTCTATAACCATAGTTCTTTGGACCACCGCTGACGAATGTCTCGATGTATGAACCTGCCCCATACTCAGCTATTTCGTCGGTCAAATCTCCTAAGTAATCACCAGTTTCCAATTGAATTTCCCCTGGTTTTTGTGTATATATGATTGAGTCTGTGTCCATGTATAAAGCCCGTTCACCAATAATTTCTAAATAAGAATAGAGTTTAAGTCGTGCTATCGCTGTTACGTATGCCGCGATTACAACGCTTCCTCTGGACGAAGGGGCTATTGATTCCTTGTTATACTTCCAATTTATTAACATAATTTCATCATTTAGAGGTAGAATATCCTTTGTTATGATCCCGGGGTTAGTTAGTGTAGTTAACAATTCTTCTCTAGAATTTAAATAAGTGGTTTGTTCCAAATCTTCACGCTGACCGAATTTCCCCCAAAAACTGTTTAACATAAGCTTTGCCAGAGACCGTAAACCATGATTTTTATTTATTTTATTTTGGTCTAGTAGGATACCTTCTCTTTCTCGAAATTGTTGCAAATACAGGATTTTCTCTTCTTCTGTTTTACACCATATCGGCCACCCTGAAGCTTGTTGTTTCATTTTTAGAAATTTGTTTATATATTGTACAAATAATCCCCCATCGTTACCATTATACTGAGTGGTTTTATATTTGTAAATTTCATGTATTTTAACTATTTTGTACCCTTTTTCGATTGCTTTTTTTATTTCATCCGCTATCCATGTGCCTGTAATACAACGTTCATCTGGGGTATGATGACAGTCATTTTCATTTAGAATCTCTACACAGGTTCTACAAAGTGGGAAGTACAATTTATTGTGGATTTTGTACGGTAGCACTGGGTGGTATAGATTGTTCGGCGGTAACAAAGTTGCTTTTACAATACCTTCTACTCCATTTAGGTCCTGCTGACATTTGTCCCCATACACTATTTCCGGGTGGCCGATTGGAAATTTCCCGTATTTACAAGCCCAAGGATATAAGCTACACACATCTAAGTAATTAATTTTCTCACCGGTGCTTTCATCAACTTTGTAATATAATTTTGTGGCATTTGTGCGGCCCCCGAAAAATGCATCCCTCGGTTCCAGTGGTGAGGAGAAGTTCCCTAATATTCTATTTATAAAAACACCTATTTCGGGACGTTCCATTTTTTTAATATTAAAAATGCACTCCCACATATCAACAACCTTGTAACCCTGTAGCTCTAGATTTCTTTTCTTTGTTTGTGTTCTCTCGTATCTTAAATCCATAGTTTCGTGAGGGCTATTGTTTATCGGTACATTTCTATGTTTGTAGCACAAAGGACAACCGTGAAAGAAGCATCCGTTAAATTCAAATACTAGTTTTACATCATCTAGTTCATAGTATCCGTCGACCTTGTAATTTAATATATGTTTTTCCCTTCCGTTTCCTGCGTGCTGAATCGTGATGTTTCGCTCATGTTCCTCCCAGGTAAGCCATGATAGTGCAGCGTGTGATTGCTTATCCCCCATTCTGTACCCGTTTGCAGGAATAATTCCAATTTTGTTTTTTGGAAGGAAATGTTTCCTGTAGGTTTTCATGCAAGCGCTTGCAATGGTAATAGATTCTTGCAAAGGGTCGATTTGAGTTTCATGGATAAACATATCCCTAAACTTTAAACACGCCGTCCTTAAAATTGTGACATCTTGAATGCAGTATTTCTGTAACTCTTGTTGTAAATTAAAGTTGTTATTTACAGCTTTCTCACGTTCAAACCAATTTAGAAATTTATCTCGGTCTTTACCATTCATTTGATTATGACCGTACTCTGAAGGAGCGGGAAGTTCACCAACATAATTCCAATTTTCAGCTCTATTAAAAAAATGTGGAAAATATCCTTTACTCTCTACATTTAGGTCAAACATTTTAGGAAGATCACCAAGCCGAGCATTTAAGAAATTTAAGGAATCGATTATTTTAATTTTGCTATGTTCGATGACTTGAATTTTGGAACCTGACATTATTACTTTAGGGGTTACTTTCATTACGTCTGTCAA
>JAGFPH010022652.1:0-12453 GCA_018207615.1 Philaenus spumarius | reverse complement strand
TACAGGTTTTATATGAAACTTAGCTAATCTAACATATGGTAAATTTACAAGATTTTTTTATCGGGTATTATAATGATGTATGTCCCCCCCTGCAATTTATTTGGTTAAGATTAGCTCGAAGATGCATTAAGCCCTGAAAAATATAAAGGGAGTACAAAGTTAAGATGTTAGTATCTTTAAAAATTTCTCTGCAGTGATCTAATTTACCTGCTCCGGTAATAACCCTCACTGCTTTCTTTTGCATGGTGAATGCCTCTTGGGAATGAGAAGATGATCCCCAAACTATGAGGCCGTAATTTAAATGGCAGTGGAAGATACCGTAATAAGCCTGACAAAGAGAATCTGTATCAAGTTTGCCACACAATCGTTTTAGTGCATATATACTTGAGCTTAATCTTTTTTTAAGGTTGATTATATGCTGATGCCAATTTAAAGTAGAGTCAAATGTTAAACCTAAGAATTTTGAGTGCTGATGAAAATGTTTCTTAGGGTGATCTCTAATACTAAATACCATGGTATTCGTTTTATCTTTATTCAATATTAAATTATTAGCTGTGAGCCAGTTTTCTGTAATTTTCAAATTTAATTTAGAATCCTCAATTAATTGTGTATAATTAGAACCTGATGTAAAGAGACTGTACTGCAGTTTGTGTTGTTTTACATCTAAAAATGGCGTTTTTCAAATAGTATATAAAAATACGCGTGTATTTAAATGCAATTTTGTGTCAAAATTTCAAAGCAATCGGAGAAGAACTTTCGGAGATTTAAGATTTTGAACAAACATTTTCATTTTTATTTGTATATAAAGATACATAAGATTACAAATCATATAATGAAAGTATTTATATGTACTGATAGTAATTCAAAAATGAAATCCAGGTCACCAGTACCTCATGCCCAGTAAAGGGTAACAAAAGCCGGCCACCTGGCTTCTTCCAAAATACAGGGTGGAGAGATGGGGCTCTTTCCTTATTCTTTAACTTTAGTTCACTTCAAACGTTCTTCAAGCATTTTAGAGCCAGTTTTTGTGTCGGTGTTATGCTTCAGTACTTTTTGCCAAATAACTTTTAAAAAATTCAAAAGGTAGTTAAATCTATGTCCTTATCAATTTGCTTAAACATTGTGTATTGCGCTGACTTCTGCTCTTCCTCATTTCACTGTCGTTCAAAGGAGTAGTGAGTAGTGATGTAAAATACCCGGGTATTTAAAACTCGGGGTAAATACCCAAAATCCATAAATACCCGGGTATTTTGGGTATTTATGAAATCGATCGAGATTAATTTACATTTACCCCTTAATATGTTATTATTATCATTATATGATAAATTAGGATAGTCTATAACCATTTTGATACCTTTTATTTAATGATTTAGCAATTTTTTTATTTTTATTACTCAAAGTTTGTAAATAAACAAGGGTTTTCGTGTCTAAAATTGAATAAGATCAGTTAAATTACCTTACTAATAAAATAGTAATCTAAAGAAAGGCTATGGTCCATGGCTATTTCAGTTTTTATCAATTTATAACTAACCAAATTAGATAACATAAACAAAATTATTTCAGTTTGTGAATATTTAGGAATTGTTGGGTATTTATGACAATTATGTAATAAAAACAGTTGAACTTTCCATGAATAGTTTTATTGCTGCTATTATTGTGTGTAACATTTTAGAATACTCCATAACAATTCAAAACTGTTAATAATGTTATTAAATTCAATATTTTAAGTTAACACCTTAACTTTTATTATATTTATAAACAAAGTTGGAAAATCAAACAAAAACTTGTTACAAGTTACAACCACTTTGCTGAAAAACTACAAAGAAGAAAATTGCTAAGCAAGAGAAATTCTACAGAAATATTATGCATATTCATACTTGAAGTTATACTGAATCATAAAAACAAACAACAAACAAAGTGAAAACAATTTAAAAAGATTTTCAAATTGGGGTTTGTACTTAAATACTTGAAAAGCTATAAAAAGTCATAAATGTTTTACAAATCTATATTAAAAATATAAATTGCTAAAAAGAACATGTTTTTGTCATTGTAAAAATGAGAAGCCTATTATAAAAGAAAAATGATGGACTGTAGGCTAAATACTCTTTAGATCCAAACTTTTGATCTTTAATCAGATTCACTGCTGCTTAAGTCCAAATTCAAGGCTGGGTATGCTAAAAACTGAAAATTCCCTATGAAATAAAATCAAGACAGAACTACATCAGAACTACTATTGAATCTTACCATCCTATCCTACAGATTGAGTGTTTATTATTTTCTTAAGTTGTATACACATTCTAGGTTAAATTTTTCTCTCTTTCTAAATGGTACTAACTATTACTTTTACAAATTATTTTGTTTCACTTTCAATAAAATTAAATTCATCTATCACAAAAATAAAAAAAAATCCTAAATACTGAGGTCTTGGGTATTTATGCTGTTTATGCTCAGAAGAAAAATGATATTAGGGACTAGGCCTATATGAAATTTTGTTTGACACATTTTATCATCATTTTACTATCCCTACAGGGTAATAATTGTAAAAAAACATCTCAATTTTATTTAACTTTAATAAAAATTATAAATACCCAGGACCTGGGTATTTATGCCGATTATACCCAGAAGTCAAATGCTATTAGGGACCATATGAAATTTGGTTTAACACATTTTATCATCATTTTACTATCCTTAGAGGGTAATAATTGCAAAAAAATCTCGATCTTCTCTAGCTTTGATATAAAATTTATAAATACCCAGTTTTTGGGTATTTACCCAGGCCTCGGGTAAATACCCGGGTAAATACCCAATTTATATTTACCTACCCGCTGGGTATTTACCCGACCCACATCACTAGTAGTGAGTCAGTTCATATTGTAGATAATTCATCAAATCGTCGTCCAATTTCTTGGTAATTGAGATTTCCTGAAAAAGCAAGAATGGATCCACGACAACTATATCATTGTCAATCTTGATTGTCGAATTCATTGAGGAAAGAGGAATTCATTCTTTTGCAATTTGTAAATTCATCATAACATAAGATTACCTTCTCCCACGACTACTGTCGCTTTTGACATGACTTTCTCGGTCCTCGGAAAAGGAGGGTGATTATCAAACCATTGTGTAAGCTTGCCAATGTCACTTGCATCTCGACTTTGGTGAAAACTTTTCCAATCCTTGTGCTGGTCACAATATTCTTCGAGAGAAACACATAATATGTTGCAGTCATCCTAATTACCCATTTACTGAGAGCACTATGTGTTATACCTCCACCACAGGTCATGCCACCTCGGTTTATGAATGACCGCATCAAGGTTGTCTCGATGGTCATGTCTGTCCATAATACAGACAAGAACCGGTCATTCCTTCTTATAGTGAAGTAGCCTTTGTTTGCAAACTTCTCGTACTCCTCTAGTGTCAATAGAGTAGAGAGACTTTCTATATCATGTACATATAAGTGGCAAGACTTGGCATACGGGAAGTGTCCAGCAGCGTGAAAATAGGGTATTATTTGTGGATGTTTAGGGTTTCTGGTATAATGGCCTCACCAACATTCATCGTGATATACAGCCTTCTCCGCAACTAAATTAATTAAGGAGGAAAGACGACCCATCACTTCATCTTCCCGTCTAGCTCGTGAAGCATCCTACTCGTTACTTGTATGTCAGTTTTGTAGCGTCCTTATGTGATGTTAGTAACTGAAAAAATCTTCCTACATCTATCCTTGAGATTCTTTTGTTCACCCTCAAGACTATCGACACAAAAGAAAAAAAAATGTTTTGGAATCAAATTTGAATTGTTTCGATCTCAAAGTTACAATCTTAGTTGGTTCAGAGGACGTTGAAGATGCCTGTCTCTTTAAATGAGCCTTGATGGATGGCGGTCTGGTGTAATTTTTCGACATTTAATATGAATGAAAAGGGTTATCAAACTCTCTAAAGAGGAGCTATTGCCATCTCTCCTTTCTCTACTTGCTTTGACGAGTGATAATATTCCTTTTTTTGTCACTGTAGAAACACTATCAATTAGTCCATCGATTGTTTCATCACACACAAAACAACAAGTAGCCATTGTGTGCACTACACTGTCAAAGTTTGCGTAAATTAAAAAGTTCATGAAAAACGGACGCATAACAACAACACAAAAACTGTCTCTAAAACGCTCGACGAACATTTGAATTGAACTGAAGATAAAGAATAAAGAAGTGAGTGTGAACCCCATCCCCTCTGTCTTTTGGAAAAAGCCAGGTGGCCGGCCTTTGTTACCCTTTACCGGGCGTGAGGTACAGGTGACCTTGATTTCATTTTTGAATTACTATCAGTACTGGTAAATACTTTCATTATATGATTTGAAATAAATAATAAAAGCTATAATTATAAAAAAAGTGATGTCTTTTAATTGCAAATTCCTTATTTCCATTTTGTTATTCATCATGATCAAGTTAACCCTCCAAGTGCTAACATCGCATATGCGATGTATAAAAGTCGTGTTACGGTGCTAACATCGCATATGCAACGTTTGCGCAACACATTTTGTAAATGTGTACGACGCCGCTATTTTTAATACAATCGGATACTTCTATGTATGTTTGTGTTTGGAAAGAGTCACTTTATTATAATTCAGAGTTTCATAGCGATATCAACTCAAATAAACCTTCGGCAGAATTGTCAAATCAAGTATCTGTACACGGTATATAGTCGTGTAGTAGGCCTACGCGTAGATAGACGCTCGGAACTCGGATTTTGTTTGTTTATCCACTTAGTTGTTATTCATTCTTAGTTTTAGTTTAGATCAGTTTATTTTTATTTGTTTTTGTAAATGTTTATTTATTTTTAAGTAATTATGAGTGAACTTAGCAATTTAAGTGCTATTAGAGGTGCGTTTGAAAATAGTAATTTTTAGAGACTTTGAACTGTAAATATTTTTTTCTTCTTTTTTTTTTTTGTATATAATGTGTGTGTTATTCCTTTATAACAAATTAAAACCATAAATATTGGGCCTAGACAGTACTTTTATATCTTTAGAGGCAATTTTTTCTTCTTTGTGCAGAAAAACCATTTTTGTATAAAAAACGGAGTTTTTTTTTATAGACAAAAAGTTTGTTTTTTTACAGCAAAGTAGTAGTGTTATGTATATTTCTATTCACCATAAAATTGTGCAACTTTTGGCTATATTGAATTTTCTACATTAATTTTTTTTACATATTTTGAGTGAGAGGTTTTAGAACACAAAAAAAATTATTTGTTTTATTTCTACTTTGGTCAACAAAAAAAAGTATAAAAATTATAAGGTAAGCCTGTTAAAGCTATTTATTGTAAAGAGCTTGTAATTGTGATTAAAATGATATATAATAAGTCTTACTTCACTGTTAGTGAGTATTTTATAACGATTTTAGTTAATAAGCATGCACGGAACCAAAAAACCCTTAGCACTAAAGAGCAATATAGTCAGCACTTGGAGGGTTAAGCAGTTATAAAACAGTTACAACAGTCTCTCAACATACTTATTTCTAGAGGAACATCGAAATTGAGCTTATATGTTAGAAGTTCGATAACTTTTGAAAAGTGTATATAAAATTAAAGTAATTTAATCATCTTCAACTTCGTTCATGGCAATATTTCTGAAAAACAATCGAGGGAGACACTAGAAGCAAATGTTTGACAAAAAGAGTGAAGTAAAAATAATTTTTTCGAAGATCACCGTTTCCGAGATATAAATAAAAATAAAAAATGGTACCTTTCCACCCCCTACCACCCTTAGCTCACCTCCTAGGGGCGGAGACTTTTAGCAGTCCATGTTTACCTCCTAACTATTCTTAACAAAGTCCTAAAGTCAAAAATTATCGCATATTCCATGCACTCTACTCTACAATGCATTCATTGACTGCACTATAAGGGGTTTTAGTATACCCAAATACGGAAAATAGCGACTAATTTTTTTGTACCTAGTTCATTTAGTTTGGTATCAAAGAAATTGATCTTTTAAATATAATTTTTAATTCTAGCAATGTAACATCTTTATTGTGTTGCTAAGCCTCTGAGTTATTTGAAATGAGTTCTATCCTATAACTCTCACCCAATGGACGTAAACATCTTGAAAGTAACACAGTGGAACATTATTGCAGTTTAAATAAGAAAATGCTGTATTTATGTTAGTAGAAACTATTATAAACTGTTATGTTATTAATAGTATAACTGTGCCCTCTAACTTGCATTTTATTTTGATGTACACCTTGATAGGGTTACATACAATACTGTGGGTATATATTATACCTTGTCATTGCAAAACCACCAGCATGTGCAAGTTGAAACACAATACTGGAGGTCACCATTCATGGTCAGCTGTCTGAATCAGGGAGTGGTGGTAGTTGAGTCTGGGACAGTTCAAGAGCTATACAGATGAGATGAAGATATGTAGAGTTTATAATTCTATAAAGTTTGAAATGAATTAACAATTTTCTTGTTTTCAAAATAATATACCTTCAAATTAGCAGAACCATCACCAACACACAAACATAGATAAAAAGTTGGACAATATTTTCTGAACAAATAAAAGGGTAAACAAGTTTTGTTAGGTTTATATTAATAATGTACATAGTTTTCTTTACTTCATGATACAGTTTGTTTTGGTACAGTTTACTTTTGTGCAATGTAATATTTGTTAGTAAAATATGACTCGGCCAATTTATGTCCTTTACATAAATCACTGAATCAAATTTACTAAATCCCAAAAATGCAGCTGTGGTTCATTCTAGTTTTGTAGTCAGGAGATTGATAACTCATTATTTTGATAAGTGATTGTCATTGGTCAACTAATCATTAGTGTTTAACCTGTTTTACATTAAGATATTGTTATTGTATACAACTAGTAATGTGTCTGTGTTGTGAACAGGTGTTTGTGTCTGTGGATGGTGTGGTGATGCTTTGGCTTACACACGTGAAGGCAAGGTGTATGTCTGGGGTCAAAATGTCAAGCCTACCTCTTGTAAAAGGCCACAGTTAGTTCCTGGACTGACAGACATTGCTGAAGCAAAATGTAATAGTGGACATTATCTTGCTCTAACAAAGAGTGGAAAGGTAAGAAACATTACTCTGTCCTTTATAATGTACTTCTATCTTTAAAGTGGTTTAGAAAATATTGTAAAATATTAGTTTTATAATAAATAACAGTTGAGCTTAGTTTTTCAGAGGTAGTTATAACTTACACTTTAAGCTGTAAAGTGTCACCATATCTCAATGTATATGATATATTAAATGCAATAGAAATACACTGTATATACAATAAATACAAATTTAGTGGTTACAATCATTTTGTTTTTATTAATTTAGGTTGTTTTTTAAATTTGCTTCTTGAAGAACAATTGACATTGTGTATCTGTTTATATTGATAATCAGTGGACAGATGAGGAAGTACTTGGTTAAGACTATTGTCTTTAGTAAAGCATATTATTATGTTTTGGTTATAAATAGTAAACTGAGCTTTCTCAACACACATCAGCTCTGATTAACCCTAATAGAAACATATCCCTTAAGCCAGGCATACAGTAAACTCTTTGAAGGCTTTACTATGCATAACACATGTTATACCTTGGATGGTTTACGTTTACACGTTTAGGTTTTGTCAACTTTTTGGTGAAAATATCAGCAGAGTTACAAAGTTTGTTAATTTAAACATCTATATTAATGTCATGTATTTATCATTATGTATTATTGTATTTAATTGATTAAAAAGGCACAAGTACACGAAAGTGTGTTAACTAACTTTTGTATGAATCTGAACTACTTCAAGAATAATATTTACTTTGACCAAATAATTTACTTCTATTAATAAATGTAGTGGATGGTTAATTGTTCATAAGAACTAATAGTAACACTTTATGAAGTGCCTTAGGGACATTATTAAAGTAACATTGTACATAATTAAAATTAAATGTCATTAAATAAGTTCATGGATAAAAAAAATATTGTTGAGGCATAATATTCAGAAGATATTGAATATTTTAAATAGAACAATAAAATAATGGCTAATATAAATTTACAATAAATTAATACTTGATTATTATTTTGTTGATTAGTAAAAGATATAATTCCACAAAACTGGTAAGGAAACAACCTTTTAATCAATTAATTGACTAAGTACAATACCTGCAATACCTGGATAGGAAAGAAGACAATAAAGCAGGTATTATACCTAGTCAATTAATTGATAAAATCTCCAATCCAAGCTTATTTACAATTTTTTTGACATCAATTAAACAATATTACAAAGACTTGCAAACATAATTTTTTAGAGACCTAATTAATTAATGTAAACATAATATGAATCAACTTCGGAAGATTATGAACTAATTGAGCAGACGCTGTAAGAACGATGAATCTTTGCCAATAAAACAATATCTGCAAGGTTCCCGGTCAGACACAATCACAGACACATAATGAACACAGTTAGCTAATGAATTTAACTTTTAATTCTACAATGTTGGTCATCATTTAGTTCTATCTGTCCACTCTAAAGGCAAACCTATAATAATGGACAAAGACTATGAATCTTTATCTGACATTGTATTTGGAAATGTACATTCTGATGTTGGAGTATATACCACTCACAGTTGAGCTATTACTGACCTATTATATGGACATATTAAGCAATCTGAATGATTATGTAATTTTACTAATTTTAGTTTTAACTCCAAACATCCAACACATCTACAAACAGTATTTTAAATGTAGTATATTTTTAAAATGGGATAAAACTGTACTGATTTATTTTGTATATGTAAGTTTTATATGTAGTTCGATGCTAGAGCATTCACTTCATAGTCTGAAAGTAATTTTTAAAAGTTTTTTTCTTTAAGTTTGTATAAAAAGTCCATTCGTAAACAATATGGATACAGATAGTTTTTGAAGGTAAAACTTAGTCCGATTATATAATAAAGTAATTATCTTAATTGTATAAACCCAGATGCATTTCATTGGGATCTCTAATACAACAAGAGATTACAAATTGTATAAAAGTATGTGAAGTTAGTACTGTATATGTATGTGGACTAAGTTCCACTGTAACTCCTAAACTACACAACAGTTTTTGTCAAATGAGATTCAATTGATCTGTCTTAGTAAGATCAAAACAGAGAATAAAATATGATAAACACAAGGTCATAAAGTACATAAGATGTTAGATTAAAAAAGAACACACAAAATAAAAACAATGATAGATTAACAATACACAAATCAAAATAGCTCTCACAACCAGTAAATATGATTCCAGTGAATATGATATAGACAAACTTTGTTCACATCTCCAATGCAGACATGTATCCAATATTTATATCTAAATTGCATATATCATCTTGTGCTGTGTAACTTGTTTTCTGTTTCTTGACATAAATTGTTATCAGTTTAAGATATACTAATTCTAATGGAACTTGGGAAAGTGACAGCTTTAATTTAGAATCAATGTTTCTTTTAGTTTAAGATTGAAGCAAACAATGAAGTAAGATTACTTTGTATGGACGTGCAACAACGTCACTACTGACTTCTTATAGTTGCATCTTAATTTTTTTTATTAAAGCTGTATTTGTGTAAGAAGTTTTAAAATGTAAGCTATTTAAAACAATACAACTGTTGATGCTATTTTTTGCAATGGCAAGTCTTTGTTTTAGAATGTTGTTTATTTTACAGCCAAATGTAGGTTGTAGTTTTCTCTTCAAATCTATTAAATATATCAAATTGTAATAAATATATCGATTGCAAAATGTACTTTCTCACTAGTTGGAAACTGTCCAATTGCAAGGGTTACAGAAAACATTATATTTTCAAAACTATAAAAGTGTCGACTGATTGGAAGGCAGTTTTAGAAAGTTCTAATCTTGACGAATCAAAAGGTCTCTTTATATTATTTTCAAAACAATTTTGTCGAACGATATTAAACCTTAGAGAAGTGACAAAGTTGAGTAATTTCTTTGAGTGTTCTCCCTCGGCTTTAGCTGTTTAGTAAACTACAATTTTAAAACAATGATTATATATATGTAAATAAACGTTTTAGAACAAATTTTTAAATAGAAAAATTAAAGTTTAAATTTAAGTGATTAGATGATTTTTAGTGGGTAAAATATTCAATACAAGTTGAGTTGTCAATTGAGTAGTTTGCCACTTACGTCAAGCGCTATGACTGCTCAATTTGAGCAGTGAAACAGTTGTAGGGTTTTAAATTTTGAAGGAACATGTTTATAAATATGGTGGCCATCTTGAATTAATCACCCTGTGTACTGATCAGCATTTTGACAATGTTTGTATACTTTAGTAAGAACCAAGTTAGTGTCTATTTAAGTGCTTTAATTGTGTCTGTTTTAGCTCTATGAATGGAAAGGTGATCGGACTGCTGGTGATAGATTACAATCATTAAGTACATCTCCTAAAGTTGTGGATTTGAATAAAGTAATTATTTCTATTGCTTGTGGGCCTTATCACTCATTGGCCTTAACCAAGGATGGACAGGTAACATTTCTAATGTCACAAATATGAGTGAAGAAAATAAACAAACAATAATAAGTTTTCTTAAAACAGGTTATTAATTAAATTTGTACAAGCTACAGTGACTTGCAATCTCCACTGTTATTCTGCCATTCTCTTGTAATTTTATATAACATATTTGATTATTAGCTATTTTCCATACTGTAAATGTAGCTAGCGTAGTATGCATGGATATATCCTTGTATAAAGTAATTCTCCCTTATAAATTCTAAATTTAAATATCTATTTGCCTTGCAAAAGAAATGAAATGTTTTGTATCTGAAGGATAGATTGTTTAAAATTAGAAATACATAAAATCAATTACAAGAATATTTCATTGAATTTAATACAGATAGTAATTTGATTTACAACAAAATAATTGCACATTTACTAATTAATGTTGAATGGATTGTTCATTGTTGCATTAATATTGATTTGAAAGTTCAAATAGGCCTTTGGCATTAGCTCAATCTATTGAATATTATTTCAGCACAAGCTCTTGAATTGAATGTATGTATTTATTATAGTTATACAATAAATTTGTTTAATATCTCGGGGTAGGTAATCGGCTGTTCATACCAAACTCATTTGTGATGCATTCGTGGTTTTAAGTTAAAGACATTTTAGTTAAGATTGACAAAGTTGGCATAACTCTTAAACTCGATGTTGTAAGAATTGTTCAAAGTTTATATCTTATGAAAATTGCATTACTGTCACTGTGCACTGCATTTATATTCGTAATATTAACTGAGTATACCAATTGTTAACTGAGTTCTGCATAATTGTTACTGAATTTAATGCATTTTCCACTTTTAATAATTTAAAATCGGAGTAACATTTCTTCGACTATACTCTTCAAATGTAAGGATGCTATTTCTTCAATGAGACACCTTTGGCTCCAAGTTGAATTAGCAGCTTTGGTTTCTTCATCATCTCGGTTGGTCTGGCTACTTCACAGTTGTCTTGCGCTCCTATTGGTCGGATGGATGATGGGAGTCACTGTTGTCAAGAGTCCACTAAAGTTTTATAACATTTTCATTATTAATCCATTTTGTGTTGAACAATTATTTGATATGTACATTTTCGTTTGTTTATGTCAATTTCTCAGACGCCATAATAGTATTTAGTTAAAGAATTTATTAATTACTGAAATCATCGAATAATTCTTTTTTGGTTTGAAGATTTTTGAAATGCTGGTTAACTTTTATCGTTTAGTACTTAATTCTTACATTGATTTTTAATAGTTTCATATTAATACCTTTGACATGAAATAATAATGATTTACTGATTATTTAATTATGATAAACAGACTTCTATTATAGTCCAGCGTCTATGGTTTAATTTTAATAAATACATTTGCAACATTTGACTAGGACATTGCTAATTTAATATCTTTGGTACAGACATACACACACTCTCTCACGCGCCACCTGGGACCTGACCCTATTTAATGGCACTGAAAAATCCACTGTCTAGTTTAATCCTTTATAGAGTAAGGAAAATTATAAATACCTTATATTCCGTCTAGTGATCCATTATAAGTAGATCACTAGACGGAATATAAGGTATTTATAAAACTCAGTGATCCGGAGACTATCTCAAAATGAAAATAAGGAAAATTGTCTTAAAAAGCCCGGAATGGCACCAATAAAAAGTGCTCAAAGGTTTTACGAATTAATCCAGTTTTATTCATTTATATGTTTATAAATCAGCAACAAAGTGTACAAAAAGTGTGGCTTGGTAGTGTTGTTTGTGTGGTGAAAAACATGTTGTGATATAATACATGGTTAAAAGTCTTGCTACCAAACAGCATAACACTCGTACTATAGCGGTGTCGGAGCATCTGCTTCTTGTCTCAGCTGTTATTGAGGTCAGCTGCAAGTCCAAAAGAGGAAAAACATGTTGTGATATAATACATGGTTAAAAGTCTTGCTACCAAACAGCA
>JAGFPH010022651.1:0-12453 GCA_018207615.1 Philaenus spumarius | reverse complement strand
GTTGTAAACTTGGTTTTGGTTTGTTGTTTTCATTTATTGTTAGTGCAGAGAAGCATCTGACCAGATTTACACTTTTCACACCTAAAATTAACATATAATAATAAATTATTAAATTAAGCTATACATACACACCTGCATTTATGATTATTATTATTATTCAGCTTAGCAAGAAAACAGATCAACTGATTTTAGTTGTTTTTTACTTTAATTTCAGGTAGCCTATAGGCCTATAGCTATATATCTTTTGCTACAGGTTGACATCACATTTTAGAGTAGGAAACTTTGAAAAACAGAAACAATGTAAAATAAGAACGAGCTACGTCAAGAAACATTGCCGAATCTAGAGATGTTCGTGATATACACAAACTGAACAATTTCCATCAATGCTACACCATGTGAGCTGTTACAACTACATTTCTTTCATAAGTTGCCTTCGGAATTCTGAATGCAGGAATTGTATAACATGATGTTGAAGCTCGGTATGGAGTGTAAAAAAAACAAACATAACAAAACTAAATATAAACTTACTTGAGGCCTACAGCTACAGATCAAAGAATGTTTTCCGTGCGTAAAAATTTAAAGGCCTATTTATTTATGTATATATATAAAGACAATAAAGTTTTTAAAATAAAAATAACAGCCTAAATATAAACTTAGGCTTACTTACAAGTGCCAGTTATAGAATGCACCCAGTTCGTAAACATATACATGTTGCCTATTAGCCTATATATAGGCTTAACCACAAAATTTGCACACCGGTATCAAAATAATTATTTAATACTTAACGAAAGTATTTGAACGCCAAACAAGAATCAGGAAACTGCACCATTCATCCTAGGAAAGGCAGCACTACTTTATTTCCTAAAAAAAAAAGTTGGTAATTGTTTACATTGACTGCCCCAGCCCCTATAGCGTCCAAACTGTTTTTATACATTATTTACGTGCTGAAATCAATTAAATTAGCAATATTAAAGCCCGCACGACATATATATAGTTGACTTCACAATATAAGTTAGGTTAGGTTTAATGGTACTTTTCCGTTATATACCGACCACACCTCAATTTGAAACCACTGCCAAGGGAACAAAACATACTGTGACTAAATAGGCTAGGTTAGAATCTTTTAGGTATTTTTTTATTATTATTTTTGCATTTCTGTTGCCTTAGGTTAGCCTGGGGTCGGATGGCAACAGAAATGCAAAAATAATATTTAAAAAAATACCTAAAAGATTCTAACCTAACCTATTTAGTCACAGTATGTTTCGTTCCCTTGGCAGTGGTTTTGATAAATAGTAGATAGGGACATTTAGGTGTGATCCGTATAACGGAAAAGTACCAGTTTAAGTTAAGTTTGGTTAGAGCTCTAAAATTTTTGGAGCAAATTTACTGTTCGATCCTTCGCCAACAGAAATTCAAGAATAACCAAATAGGCCTAAATATAGCCTAAAGATCTAACTTATAGTCTTTAACTAGTGATCGGCGTAAGTTTACTATTCAACCCTAGCCTAATATTTTTGCAGACAACGACGTTGTTTTACATTCTACTGTTAAATGTCGAACGCTGGTAAACATACTGTGACTAAATACTATAGGTTAGAACCTTTTAGGTTTTTTAATTATTATTCTTGCATTTCTGTTGCCATAGGTTAGCCTAGGGTCGAATAGTAAACTTGCACCCTAATGGTCTGATTATTTTCAAGGGCTTAACTGTCAGTCAAACTGATACTCTTTCAAATAACATTTTATATTTAGGACTAGGGCCTAGGCTAGTCCTTGTGAAAAATGTAAGCTACGGTACCAACTTCGAGGTTATAAACCTAGTCTAGATTTGAAACCAATAATTCTAAGATTTATTCTACAGCTTTAATTGTATAGGGAAATTTAAGTTTAGAATTAAATTTCGTTATATAATTAAAATCATGAACGTAAATTTTACCAGTTTTAAGAGTACATATTCCAGATTTTACTACATTTTTACAAATACAATTCAACATAACAGCCATTTTTCATTAAATTCCATTCACATTCACAGATATCACTAGATGTCTAGATCAGACCAGGATCAGACGACACAAACACAGATTCGCACTTAGCATAGCAGTATGAGCCTTTATGTCCATAATCAAAGGTATGAGCCCCGAACGTCCACAATCAAAGGTATGAGCTTTCAGCTTTGATCATTGATGCTTTGATTATGTGAGTAAAGAAAGGAACAAGGGAGCTTTTAGATAGCCCTATTGCAATTTTTCGGAGAGTTTTTGAAAATATTGAAGTCCAATTTCAAATAGTTCTGATTACTTCACAACAGGTAAAATTTATTTTGTTTGAAATAATATTGTTATAACGATTTTCATAAGAGTAAGAAATTAAAAATATGAATGCTACATTAACAACAAAATTAGGTTATGTTAAAGTTAGTCCTATCAAAATACATAGAAGCATATAGGCCTACATAATACTTCATGGAATCATAATAATATTTAGAATTCAAATAAACACTATAAAAGCTTTCTAGCTTTGAACAATTTCGAGCAGAAGCTGCAAAATGTTAGTTATTTGTTTGGAAGGCTAGATGTAAATGTTGTCAAGGGAGAAGAAAGAAGGACGTAAATTTACTATACGACCCTCGGCTGATATTTCTCTTAGTTCCTAGTCTATGATAAATGTAACTCCAATTTTCGATCTCGATTTACTAGCGATGGGTCGTTCATGAACGAATCAGTTCTAGAAATGAACGTTTGGCCGTTCTACAAAAATGAACTGTCATTCACTCTTTCTTATGTTTTCACAGGCGGCCCAGTGTCGGTACACAGATAGCTTGTCACCTGTGCATTATCAGAAGGGACCGTTCCCTCTGCCCGTGTCCTGTGGTTAGGTTAACACCACGCCCGCCTCAACTTGGGCCATAGGACTTATGATGTGCTGCGTTTTTCCGTTTTGTACGCAAACGGTTCAGGCCACCCCTGACGGCCTTGGTCATGGGAAAAAGACTTTAGTATAACCATTCACTAATGACAGGCTTTATCTGCAGTGGAGCACCGAGGATTTGGCTTTGGAGGGGGGGGGGAGAGTAGGCCTAAGCTCAGGTCAGAGTACTGTATATCTATAGGCTATGTCTATTCAATAAAATCTAAATGGATGGAAGTTCTTGAACTTATCACACATTCTGAAACATTATATTTTTTTTCAAGGGAATGGTGACGGGCTTGAGTCAGACAATAGTGCAATATAAACATTCTTTCCGCTAGATCTATCCGATCTGACTTTGAGTGCCGGTCTAGCCAGCACCTTATTTGGGCCATGTTATACGGCCGCTGATAGCGCCGCGTTTTCAATGTCGGTAGTTGGGTAAATATGGAACTACCGTGGGCCATCAACGCTGGTGAATCTGCGTTAACCGGGAGTTAAACGTTGCCAACGCGGACTGACGCGTTATCAACGTGGCGCTATCAACGAAAAACAAAGTTATACGGAGTGCTGTCAACGCGCACTCTTAGTGCAGCTACCAGAGGGGCTACAGTAGTCAGAAGTATCGACTTTGTCCTGGTTCTAGTAGTTATTGTTTATTTCAAAATGATTTATTATTGTGTACTTCAAAGTGGCAAATTGTTTGACACGGAAACATTTATTTACGCTACCGAATAGCAGTTAACAATTGAAACATTAAGTGAAACTGTCTTGTTGATACACGATTTGAAAGCACTGGGCACGATTTGAAAGCACCCCTACCGTAGGCCTATAGCCTTCCTCATACACAATTCCTCAAAAGTTTCTATGATGTGTAGGTGTAGTAGGCTACACCTAGACAGCCTAACTGAATGGTCCACTTTGGAAGTGAGTGATGCGACGTTGACAATGCCTCTAAAACTTGATGTATAACACGGGAACTGCATTGTCGAATGTCCCGTAGAAATTGGGAATTTAACGCCCGGTTTTCAGCGTTATCAGCGCTCGTATACCACGAATGTTTCCAATCAGTATTAGGTCTTGTTTTTTTCTGTCAGTCATGTATCTTTCAAATAATGATTGAATAATTTTTAAGCTTACTTTTTACGTACATTATACTTTCTTCTCGACATTCTATTGTTCTCAGTTTCCAGATGAATGATTCAGTGTATATATTTTTTTTTTTTATAAGTTTACAAAATATTGAAAATATCTATTTAAATTAATTTAACTCAGCTAAGTAGGCCTAAGTGACCCTTATAATCAAATAACCGAGATACAAATCTTTCAGTTCAATCCATGACCCATTTATCATGAATAAATCAATCAGATCCGCCCAAACTACCTGCTTGTCTTGTCCGCTTTTTCTAGGTTAAATCCCAAGATATCTAGCAAGACCTACAGTAGGTAAATATTTGATTACGATATAGTAGTTTTTATATTACTTTTTTATATACCTACTCTGAAAAAAAAACACATTTCATAGAGTTAAAAAATTCCAAAAAATTGAACCAATTTACTGTAGGGTATAATGCCCTCAAACCAATAATACCAAAATAAAATAAAACTTTCACCTAAACTAATTTACAGAGTTACTATATTATGTCTCTAGTCGTAAACATGTACAGGTTGGCACTACCACTTATCTTTCCTATAAAATAATTATAAAAAATTCTGTAAAAAAGTAAACATAATTGCCAAAATTATAGTGTAATCTATATTCTGTAACATAGCTTACCCTACTATCATTCTGACTCTTTTTAGTAAAAGTTTAGTTTTTGACGTAAACTTATCCAAGTGAAATTTTATTAGGCGTGTCAAGTTTTAAATCTGTATTTTATTAGTAGCAAGCTGTAAGAAATAAGTATTTGGTAGCTAATCCAATGAATGCACACAAAGTAGTTCTATAGGCCTAATATTATTTATTTTAATGAGTGACCAGCTTTTGCGCCATCATATTTAAGTATCTGCAAAGAGAAGTTATATATAGGGGTGGTACCATTTTTACCCTTGTAAATAAGGAATGTGAAGAAGTAAATAAATAAGGAAAGTTAAGTAGTGACACCAATCTTCATATATATAGGCCTATACACCAAATGGAATTATAATATGATTGACAACTAGGATCAGGTTTTTATTTCTCTTTTTTAGATTAGCTTTGTAGTTTTGAAGGCTGTATATGCCTACTGTACACTTTTGTCAATAACTAGATTCCAAATATTAAAGGAAATACTACGATTTAGAGTTTTGTAGCCTATTATTTTTTATCATAATCAAAAAATACAATAGGCCTACTATTAATGAGTAGCAGACTATGAATGTTAGCCCAGTCGGTGTAGGTTACAACTACCAGTAATTTGCAATACGGCTGATTTTTTGTATAAGTACCTTAAAAGTATGTAGATTAATATAAAAAAAAGGTTACCAGTCTGTCAATTTCCCAAAGTCGAAAAAAAAATCGATTAACATTTTTTTTTATATTCCTTAATATTTCCAGCTGGGATGAAGATAAAGCAAAATAAAAAATACCACCGTGTAGAGGAAGTATTTTTCAATAAAAAAGGTCATATGTATTTATTTCGTCCGAGCAATGGTTTGTCTGGAAAAAATTCAATAATGCAGGTAGGCCCTATGTATTTTGCAGCAGGAGAAATCACTAAAAGGGGAAATCTCATTCATATATGAAGCGTTGGCTCGTTCTAAATTGGCTGAATTTTAATATATCAATTTAAAACTAGACATTTAAAATATATATTTTAATCATTTATGCTGAGTCTCAGCTTGTTATTTTGAAAATGTCCCGATCTAGAGCCACTTAATTTATCAATGGGTTTCTCGAGTTTAGGAGTACCGGACTCACGAACTTATTTTAAACGGCTCCAGTTTAGAAAATTTTCAAAATATTAACCCGAAAGTTTTTTTACAAATTAAATATATAGATTCAAACAAGATCAAGGAGTATAAACCTTTTTTATTATTTACTTTTAAAAGCACAAGTCACTTAAAAAAGTATAATTTTAGACCTTTTTAGATTTTTCATCAAAACACTTGAGTTGATCGGCTGCAGATTAGTTAATTTTCTAAATATAGTTTTTAAAATAAGTATAGCAAAAAAAATTGTGTTTGTAACTTCTGTACGAATTTTTAAATCGATATGTTCAAAAATGTCGAAAATGGAGTCGTTGAATATAAAGGTGTTATAGTTAAAACGAGATAGGTAAAACAGAAGACTATTTTCAAGCGCCTCGTTTTTAAAAATAACATGAAAAAATCATTCATACTTACTAAGAATATTTAAACTGGTGTATTCAACTTGTAAAACAAATTTGATGTTGATATTCAAAAACTTGAGGAAACTGGAATAGATTGAAAGGGCTACAGCGTTCGGTAAGCAAAAAATCGTGAGGCTCGTAGATACGTCTGATGGCTCTAGCTCATCAAATTTTTCAGATACCAACTTGAGTCTTGGTATATAAGTTAAAAATAAACTTTTTACTTACTATACCAAGTTTCAATTCGATATATTAAAATTCTGCCAATTTAGAACGAGCCAACGCTTCATATATGAATGAGATTTCCCCTTTTAGTGATTTCCCCTACTGCAAAATACATACCTGCATTATTGAATTTTTTCCAGGCAAACCATTGCTCGGATGAAATAATACATATGACCTTTTTTATTGAAAAATACTTCCCCTACACAGTGGTATTTTTTATTTTTATTTAACTTCATCCCAGTTCGATATATTAAGAAATATCGAGGAAAAAATGTTAATCGATTTTTTTTTTTCGACTTTGGGAAATCGATAGACTGGTAAACTTTTTTTTATGTTAATAATATACTTTAATGTACCGGTACTTATAAAAAAAAATCAGCCATATTGTAAATTACTTTAACTTTAGGTCAAAATTACCCCTACCGACTGGCCTATGTGTTTATAGGTTCCATAGAACACCCTATTTCTTAACTAATGTTGACTGTGGTACATTCCGGTTAGGAATATTAATCTTGAATTGACCTAATTATTGTATTGTTACTTCTAACAATGCCGAAAAACATTTGTTTTAGAACCTTTTGTTATGAAAGGTTATCAGTGGTAACAACCTATATATAGGCCTACATTTACGATGTGGAAACATACTGTGAATGGTAGCCTAATTGTAAGATAATGTAGGCTCAGGTTTTGTTATTTTTAGGTTGGCCTTGTAAGTTAGAGGGTGTATAGTTTAGGCTTATATATGTTGGCCCACAGATTACCTTACAAGCATATTGCTTAGACTTATTACCTATATTGTTATTTTTAAATACAAATTTATAAGTTTAAACTTAAATTATATTAAGCAGCTAATTGCTCTGCTGTTTTCCCTGTCAATTGAAATTGGATCTTTCTCTCTTGCCCACAATTGTCAAATATGTATTTAGTACACCTACACAATGTCCTGTCAGAATAACCACCACTGTCAATATATCTTTCCTGTATATATTCACCCATCAGCCATCTGCTCCTCCCTCATCAGGTCCTTTCAGGAAGATCTTGGATTGTTTACAACCCACCCTCGCTCTTCACTTACCTCAGTCTTCTTCTTGGCCCTAATGAAACTTTTACCTGTTTTCTACAAAACCAGAAAGGCTAGTTCAAGGCGCGCAAAAGCAGTGGATGACCGTTTCCTTGCAAGCTCGCCTGCTTTGAGGCCCTTGATTCCCAATTAGCTGACCAGTGCCTTTCTACCCATACATATTAATGGTAAAGTTAAATAGACCTTTATATTCCTATTAAATGATGCTTCTACTTCCTCTAATTTAGCATAATGGAATATCCCTTTACCTGGGACAAAGGTACACACCTACATAGTGGATACAGTCTATGCAGTTCAGTTTTCTAGCACCCAATGAGCTGGTGTCGCCCTTTCTGGTTCTATCCGTTTAGGAGACTAGCCTCTCTAAGTCTTTAATAAGCCAACCTTCTCCCAATCTTTCCTTGTTGGAATTACAACATTATAATCTGTCCCTCAGACTTAGTGTTGTTGCCAGTGTCATGTTATGTAAACTAATTTCCTAAACTTAATTTACTAAGTATCCAGTCATGTTACCTTGGCCATAAGTTCCTCTTTATGTGTCTGCATTTTTTATGGAATGTTCGAAGTTCCTTTCTAGAAAGAATAACACTTTTTTAAGCATCAGCAAATTAAATTAAAATTGAGCTATAAGGCTACTTTATTTCTATACCTATTGAGAGAACCTTAAAATAAGATCAGGAAAAAATATGAGACATTTTACTAATATGTCAAATTTTTGTTATGTTCTAGGTCTTCAGAGATTGACCGGGACACTATTGTCTGCACATTGAATACAGTTGACGTTTCGGGTACTTTACAGATGTCCATTATCAAGGCTTAACAAAATTTAAAGTGATATGTCAAATGTCACTTGATATTTGTTAAATCTTGATAGTGGACATTTGTAAAGTGCCCGAAACATCGACTGACAACGTAGTCAACGTGCTGACAATAGTGACACAGTCAATCTCCGAAAACCAAGAACATAACAATAATGTTTGTGACCTTGCAAGTTTATCTTTCAAAATCATGTCTAATTTTGTTTCAGTTTTTAATAATGGAAAGTTACCTAAAACCAATAGATTCAAAAAAAGAATTTTGTGGAGTGGTCATAAAGGAAGAAGTATGTTTTGAGCTGATAGAAGAACAAAGTTGTATTGATGGGATAAAAGAGGAAAGTGGGATAATAAATGACATAAAAGAAGAAAAAGCGTGTTTCGATCTGACAGATGCCCAAAGTTTCACTTCTGATATTTTAAAGGAAGAAAAGATATTAGTAAATCATATAAAAAAGGAAGATTTTGAACATATTGACTTAAATAATGACAATGATTTTATAAAAGAAGAAGAAGAGATTGATTATGTTTGGTAAGTTTGTTAAAAAATCGTTATACTAAATGTCTGAAAACCAGTTACATTGACTATAATTTATTTTGGATTCCAATACCTAGATATTGTAGCCAGAGTGAGGACACTGTGATGTTATCTCGTATAGTTCTCGTGCTCGCATGATGATCTTAATTACAGTAATATAGTAATAGTAGAGGTAATTAGTGAGAGCTATTGCAGTCCCCTAAATACATAAATTCAGAAACGATTACTGTAATATAAAATTAACCACCTGTTGAAACAATCTTTTGTACTTGTGGCCATCAACGGTGGAGGGGGGGGGGGGTTAAACTTTCCTCCCTCAAAATAATTTAAAAAAAATCATTTATACTTACCCTATACCTGATTTTGTATAGATATGTGGGTGCTGTTTATTGCAGTCACAGATAATGTTCTTACCTGAAGTCCCAATCATGGATGAAATGAAATCATCGCATCGTTTATTATCATCATATATCGGTTACTGTTATCACTTTTTTGTCAGGAGGACAAAACATAACTTGGCCCCAACATGACGCATTGCAGAAAGAGCGGTAAACGGTCTGCAGACAGTATGAATCGAGTAATAGAAAATTCGTGAGATAAGCACTTTGTAGTAGGGTGACCATATAAGTCATCAATAACTTCTCTTTAGTTTTGAGTACACTAAAGGTTTTTACCAGACCTACAGAGTAGTTTTTGTTAGATGTCAATCATTTCATTGCTTAGTTTTTTCTAAACGTATGGAGGTTATATCATTGCAAACGAAATTTAGGTTTGTGTCAAACCCAGGCTAATAGCTAAAATTGGTACCAGAAACTGTTACGCCTTTATTTTTAAAATTATGTAAAAGGAAACGCACTTGTATGAAAAGAAAGTTTATTCAGAAACTGTACAAAATCTAAAGTTTTACTTATTTTAACCTTAAAAGTACCTTTAATTTTAAATAAATGTAACCTTACTAACCTATATATTGTTATATTATTAGTCTTGTGAACAAATTAGTTTTGTCATTGTGAAGGCTGTACTGATAACTAGTATCTTTCTTATCTTGGATTAATATAAAATACTGTTTAATGCATCTTCTTGTACATACCATCAGAGAAATATTTCTGATATTTTATCTGTCAAGTAAAAGTCAATGTTCTAACCTTCTCTAACACTTCCTACCTATCAAAACTTTATATTCATGATTTAAATATTTTTGCACTTTAACAATTAAAACAAAATATCACGTTCTGCTTGTGCAATGTAAATCTGTTACTTCACTTGTCTGATAAATGTCTAGTAAATAGATTTCTTCCTTCTGGTCTAGCCTCATTACCACACACGGAGTAAAAAAAATAGCTTCCACCTCCACACTAGGGCCAGCACTGCAGAAGAGACAGTACACACTTGCTCTCTCACAGCCTCGGGCGCAGCTTCCTTATACGCGCATGCTCACAACAGCCAAACACCTTGCTGCTGTTTTTTTGTATCATTTTCATGAACTGGGAAATGGCTTCTGACATTAAGCTTAAAGGATTATATATTGTACAAGTATAAAGAAAGAATTAAAGAAAAAAGGACTTATTATATTAAATGTTATCGATAATATTAAGTGGAAATAGGGGGTGCTGCAGTTCTACTGTGCCTAAACTCAAGCCACCGCTGGTCAAATCTGAAAGTATCATTGTTTACTAAAGTGTATTTTAATTAATTAAGAGTGTAGAAAACTGAATATAAAATGTGTAATCCGAACCAATTTTGAACTTATGTGGAGAAAACAATAACACTAGTACTAAAATAATCATTTACTTATTTTACAATGTAAAAATAGTCAAGTTCAGTGATGTTTTCTTATGATTTTAATGATATCTAGTTATTTTTATCAATAGGATATTGTTATCAGTTTGGGTTTGGCTCCTTGTAATTCAATAAGCAATGAGACTCCCTCTGTGATGTTTTTGTGACAAACTTGTATTAAAGCCTACTCAGTGGTAGAAAATGTGATAACTAACGATTAATCAAGATGGTGCAGAAAAGACTGGTTAGACCTGCACTTTTACATATTCACCATATCTTAGTTAAACCTTTGATGTCATGTTTTGCCAAGTAGGCCTACAAGAGTCATTGTCTTTCTCTGTAGAATGTTCGTAAAAAGTGACTCTTTGACTTTGTTTCTGTAATTTGTAAAAATATTATCGTTATATTTGTATAACTAAGTAGCATTTAATAGTAGTTTACGCAACGATTGTATTATGAAGGCCTTTAAGCCACGAGTGAGATGTAAGTTGGAACACGAGCGAAGCGAGTGTTCTAAATATCTCACGAGTGGCTTAAAGGCTGAATACAATCGTTGTGTACACTACTTTATCTACGACCAAAAATATACAGGGTGTAAAAAAATAAGAAGTGTGTAATAATTCTTCAATTTGATACCCTTTTAACAGGAGTGAAATTAACATTCCTTTTACTCATAACCATACTGAAAAAGGTGAAGTAAAGATATAGTGAGCTAATCGAAATTTGGGATTCGATTAGGATAAATTAGGCCAATTCCTCAAAATACGCAATGAAAACATTCTCGGAAAACGAACTAACACCATTTCTAGTTTTCCACTCCATAAACTGGTTATAAACCTTTTCATAACGAAATTTAGATTTTTCTGGCAACAAATTGTTCAGAGCTGAATTTGCTTTTGTATTAATTTCCTCTGGAGTTAAACAAAATTCATCACTATCACTCATGTTTGCGGAATGCGTCAACTCACGTTTGAGGTTAGTTACAATAACACACTAACATCCGGAACGTATGGGTACAATCAGCTGATGTACGAATAGCGTTATTTTTATTACAACTCTACTTCCGTCAAATGACGAGCTCTCATTGGTCTAGAGCCTGTTATGTAAAGTGACTCCTGTTAGGTAAAGATATCATTACCTAATCGGGTTGGCTTTTGGTTTGTAATGTACCTCTTTCTGATGTTACTTGTAATAGCGTTATTGGTGTTTATTGCAATGGTCGTAGATAAAAAAATAATGTCAACAGTGATTTGAACTATTTTTCTTTGACTCTCCAGTAATTAGAAAATGCTTTTCCACTTCTTACACATTTGACTACATTTTTTTTAGAGTAGGCCAGAGACAGATAAATCTAATTTAGGAATAAACTCCACTTTTTAATATTAAAATTATAATAAAATAGGAAAAGAATTTTTTGTGCAAAACTTTGATGGAAATATTATATTATGTAGTTTAAGGTACGTAGAACGTTCTGGTAGTTAGTTATTACTGTTTGAATGTACACATGTATACACATTTATATTTTGTACTGATAAAACATGTTTTGGAACATTAACTTTATTAAGTTACTTGACTTGTAATGACTTGATTATTCTATGTGGTCTATTACAATGTAAAATAAAAAGTTGAACACTTTGATTCGCAAAGATTTTAAAACATTTATTTTCTCAAGACTAAATTTATCTTATTTTATTTTTTCACTTATATCTTTTTTATTTCTGACCTTTTCAATTCAGCTTATGTTCGTTTTGTTAATGACTAGGTCTTTACTTCGAAACTTTAAGAATACATTTTTAG
>JAGFPH010022650.1:0-12454 GCA_018207615.1 Philaenus spumarius | reverse complement strand
CACATGTTACATGCGTCTATAACGGAAACAACCGAACTACGGCAATGAAAACACAAATACTGATAAACAAGAAGCATGAATAAATACGTACTTGCCTTTAAAGCATAGGCTTTTATAATAATTTAATGATATATAAAGTACATAAGCCACTCAATGGCTAGATTTTAATCATCAGGTAAACAGAGTGTATAAACAGTATGTAAACTGATGGGTTTAAAAGATTCTAAAACAGAAAGTAAGATTTGATAAAAAAAACCTTTCATTTCATGCGACAACACGACTAACACGGCAAATTTTCGGTTTATAAAACAAACAAATAGTAAAAATTTTTAATAAAAATAAATTCTTTAAGGGTACCCAAATATCATTAAATAATCAACGTTTTGGGTGCAACATAGTTGTGTTGAGTCTAAACCGATTAGTATTTACTCACATGGAAAAGAGTACAGTGATTTCGAAACACTATAGTTTAAACTTCAGGCCGTCCATTATGTAAAAAATACTTCAACCAAAAACAACGCAATAACACGTATACGGACAATCATATTTAAAAAAATATAGCGGTGTCACCCGTGTACCAAATCAGTTACTCAATATCAATACACATGAGTCTAGTTGCTTCACTACAATAATTATAATTTAGTAACTGTAAAGAATAATACTACTTAAAGGCATTTTAAAGTACTGTATTTAGAATATTTTAATAATAATTTAAACATAAGCATTTACTTAGTACAACTTCTATTGTTTTTGCAGTTAAAACTACATTGTGATGTTAGCAGGTTTAGTTTTAACAGATGTAAACACATTTCAATATTAAGTTAAAATTGTGTTTACTGGAAAAACAGAAAACATTAAGTTCAGAAAAACATCAGAGGGGTTTTCTTTCAACGCATGTTTTTGGTAAAATTTACTTTAGTTAAAAAACAAAAATGTTTTGCTTAATAATTTTTATTAGGAATGTGAAGTGTAAAGAGCGGGCATATTCGTATCTGGTGGACCTATAGGCGAGTGATAGATACTGGACGTAGAACTGCACTTCGTATACGAAGTTAAATACGTTCTTAAACTGTGTGTTTTGACTATTACTTGACCTAATTCTTCTCGTGGCACTGACTGGTTCGACATTGATTACTAGAAAAGATAGCCAAAGAAATGTCTGCTTTGTTCAATAGGATCCGATCAAGAACTTTGTCTGCACAAAGGAAACGATACACAACTAGATAGGCCAGTCGGTAGGGGTCAATTTAGACCAAAAGTTCCAGTAATTTACATCACGGCTGATTTTGTTTTTATAAGTACATTAAAGTATGTAGATTAACATAAAAACAGTTTACCAGTCTATCAATTTCCCAAGTCGAAAAAAAAAATCGATTATCATTTTTTTTCGATTATCCTTAATATTTCAAGCTGGGGTGAAGATAAAACAAATGAAAAATACCACCGTGTATGGGAGGTATTTTTCAACAAAAAATTTAATTTATATTTATTTCGTCCGAGCAATGGTTTGTCTGGAAAAAATTCGATAATGCATGTATGTATTTTGCAGCAGGGGAAATCACTAAAATGGGACATCTTATTCTTATATGAAGCGTTGGCTAATTCTAAATTAGCCAAATTTTAATATATCGAATTGAAACTTGACATAGGAGTTAAAATATATATTTTAAACATTTTTGCTGAGTCTCAGCTTGTTATCTTGAAAATTACCCGATCTAGGAGTCGATTTCGATTATCAATTTTAGAAGTACCGGACCCACGAACTAATTTCAATCTATTCCAGTTTCATCAACTTTTTGAATATAAAAATCAAATTTGTTTTACAAGTTGAGTACACCAGTATAAATATTCTTAGTAAGTATGAACGATTTTTTTCATGTTGTTTTTAAAAACGAGGAGCTTGAAAATAGTCTTCTGTTTTACCTATCTCGTTTTAACTATAACACCTTTGGATTCAACGACTCCATTTTCGACATTTTTGAACATATCGATTTAAAAATTGGTACAGAAGTTAAAAACACAATAGTTTTTTGCTATACTTATTTTTAAAATTATATTTAAAAAATTGACTAATCTGCAGCTGATTAACTCAAGCGTTTTGATGAAAAATTTAAAAAGGTCTAGAATTATACCTTTTTAAGTTACTTGTGCTTTAAAAAGTAAATATTAAAAAAGGTTTATACTCCTTGATCTTGTTTGAATCTATATATTTAACTTGTAAAAAAACTTTCAGGTTGATATTTTGAAAATTTTCTAAACTGGAGCTGTTTAAAATGAATTGGTGGGTCCGGTACTCCTAAAATCGGGAAACCCATTGATAAGTCAAGTGTCTCTAGATCGGGTAATTTTCAAGATAACAAGCTGAGACTCAGCATAAATGTTTAAAATATATATTTTAACTCCTATGTCAAGTTTCAATTCGATATATTAAAATTTGACCAATTTAGAATGAGCCAACGCTTCATATATGAATAAGATGTCCCCTTTTAGTGATTTCCCCTGCTGCAAAATACATACTTGCATTGTCGATTTTTTTCCAGACAAACCATTCCTCCGACGAAATAAATAAATATGACCTTTTTTGTTTAAAACTTCCTTCTCTACACGATGGTATTTTTAATTTTTCTCTATCTTCACCCCAGCTCGAAATATTAAGGATAATCGAAAAAAAATTATAATCGATTTTCTTTTTCGACTTTGGGAAATCGATAGACTGGTAAACTTTTTTTTATGTTAATCTATATACTTTAAGGTACTTATAAAAAAAAATCATCCGTATTGCAAATTACTGGTAGTTTTAACCTATACCGACTGGGCTATAGAGGAAATTATTGGAATTCGAACCATAAACTATTGGAAAAAAGTTGTAAAAGACCTTGAGTAGTGCAACGCACTGAACTCTTGGCAGTAAGTAGTTTTATCCTTCACAAGTAGTATGATTATATCGATCATGGAAAAGTTTAGACAGTGAACCCTCATACATTTTAGGTAAAAGACTATGTCAGAGTTAATATGTAAAACAGTTTCAAGTTTTTGTTCAAGAACAGCTTGATATTTAGGGTCTAAATAATCGTCCGTAAAGCATTTTCAGCAACTTTTGCGAAACATTTAGATCAATAACTCGTGTTCAGGTCATTGGCGAGTCTAATAATATGATTTAAATGGGGCTTTTGCATTTTCAATGTTATCATTTCCAAATGGAAAGTATTTTTACTAATGTTAAACTTAATTTAATAAAACAAGGTTTATTACTTAATAATAAAAATATGGCCATTTGTTGGAAAAATCTTTACATTGTGCACAAAACGAATATATTATGTTAGTTTTACTATAAACTTTAAGCAATTTAATTATTATAAAAAAAAATGTTTGAAATAATCTAAAAAAAGATATTTTCTAAAATGAAAAGAGTTCTACAGTAATAAATTTAATTGTATACGTATTGCAATTTAAACGTATTTTTCACACAAACGATAAAACCTATCTCTAAAAATGTATAAGAACAATTCCTGTACTAAAGAAATGAAAATGAGAACATCTTACACTAAATCTATTAAAAACACGAAATTGGATCATTTGTTTCACTAATTTAGGACTTGTAATGCACATTTACTAATGCTAGATTTATAAGGCCAGTAAAAAGATTAATTTAAAAACATTTTGTACTAAAAACCATTGGTTATTATTTATTTTCATAAAAATATTCACATAAAAATAACTATAATAATAGACCAATAAGTAACAATCTAAAATTGTTAAATGAAGTTACAAAAGTGAACAAAATATATTATTTACTGGTAAAAGTAAGCTATCAATCAGTTAAAAATATGCCTTTAATTTTGGTCAAGTCGTTAAAAAGTAAGACTCCTTGGTTGAACAGGAAATCTGTCCTTTTTTACAATATTTTATAACCATAGTCTTTTCAAACAATTTACTTGCCTAAGCAACATATTTGAATGTATAGTAGACTCATATTTTTCTATTAATACGATGGACAAATCATTTAATTTCTATAGAGTAAATGTTTATTTACTAAGTGGGTTTACATAAAATCTATACATAGCAGTTGGTATATAATATTTTGTCATTTAAGTTTTTAGCTTCTATAACGAATAAATTTTCCCGCTTTACTTAATATTCAAATTCCTACACTATGTGGTAGAAAGAGATTTTTATAAATCAAGTAAAATCCAAATAACGTAATATCAAATAAATATGTTTAAGGGCATATATTGTAACTGTGTGTAATTTATTTCTAGCAAAATAAGTAATTTCGTATTATGTTGAAAATACGTATTATTATGCTATTGAACTGCAGCAAGTAATAAAACTACGACTTTATATGATCAGGGTGACATTTTAACTTGCGTCAAAGGGATTCTCATATTAAGTTTATCAGTTTTTAGACGAACTGATGGAAAAGGCTAGCTTCACCTATTAAGAAAGTGATTAACACAACAACTTTACACCTCAACACCTAATTTAAACACAGTACATAACATTTACACAAACGCTTGGTATGTATGTTGAACAACTTTTTTCATTTTAACCTTACCTTATGGTCAACATTCTCATATCAGGTTACTGTAATACAAGTGTCACTATTTTACAATGTATATTAAAGGTAATAAATCTTGGTGGTTATCATAGATTGTAATAATTTAAAAAAAAGCAATTAACACATTAACCCTTTCAGGACTCACGGTACTTTTAAGTACCACTACTTGTTGAGACCTATTTCTACATAAATAACTGATATATAACCCATTAGAGGACTGAAGGTACTTCAGAGTACTATTACCATCCTCTAAAATATAAATTTCTGCTAGTATTTTCAATTTTTGCTAACAGATTGTAGCACTGACTGGTACTGTGTCCATGGTAACCGACTGATTTATAAACCCAATTTTTATCATTTTTTTATAATGTGATACAATTAAATTTTCGTCATACTTCTTACAAAATTGAATTCTTTATACATTTATGTAGTCTATCCATATTTTATTTAGCCCTGTAAAGGTGTGTGACAATATTTACAAACTAAATTGCAAGTGGTACTTTTTAGTACCTTCAGGACTCTATGGCAACAGCAGTGCTATAAACAGCTGTTCAGTTTTCTTCTGTTGTGGGTTATTTTTTGTGAATAAAAATTAGTGTAGGCTGTGAGCAACAGTGTTATTCAATTAGTGGTTAATTATGGATCGAGATAATATCTTGGCTGACGAGGATATTGAAAATATCCTTATTGAAGAGATACCTGACGTGAATGTGCTTTCAGATGCCAGTGATGATGACTTTTGTGATGAAGATGAATGGTTATGTACAGGTAGTGGAGACATATTAGTTAGGCCTATAAATGAACATAATTTAATCCGGAATAGCATCCCTAGCCTAAAAGGAACAAAGCCAAATAACAGTGAATTGGAAGAGATCATTACTAACAGTGCCGAGCAGGCAAGTCTAAGTGACACTATAAGATTTAGGCCTAGGTTAGGTAATATTGAATTAGTTCAAAGTTCAAATGATTGCATATTGCAGGAAACAAGACCTAATCCTAGCCAAGAAAAAATCACCGCAGACCATAATGAAGAAACCGCCATAGGCCGTAGTGAGGACACCAATGTTTTAGGCCTAGACCAATCATCGGTGAATAATTTTGACAATGTATTTAATGACTTGATTGCTATAGGCGCCTATGAAAATGTTGAAAATCCTGACAACAATCAAATAATAGCTTTGGTTGAGCCCAGTGAACCCACAAGCATTGCAAGCAGCTTGAACAATCTTGAAGAAAAAAAGCCTGGCCAGAATAAAAACAATAAGATAGTAGGATCCAAAATCAATCCAAAAAAGAGGGTGAAAGACCAAAAGAAAACTAAAAGTAAGCTTAAATCTAAGAAAGATGATAACGACCAGAAAAAGGTAGCAAAAAGAGATGACATCAACCGCAAGTGGAAGAAGAAGGACCTAACTACAACGGTTCCTACTTATAATGACAATGAAGGTGAGAAAATTGTCATTACTTACTAATACTAATTTTATAAAAGCTTAGCCTAATATATATTTTTTATGTATAAGTCCATCACGCCTTTTCTTCAATTCTTTTACCAGCCTTAACGGCAACATACACACTAATTTTAATCTTTCAATTGCCATTTATTATTAGATTGTTTTGTATACAAATTTGTTAACTTCTACCACAATCCGCAAAGGAACTTCGTTCCAATAAATTCTATGAAATAAATACTCTTGATTACTGCAGGACCTAAATGTTCTGTTCCTTTCCAGGCCCTGTTGAAGGACAGTTTGAAGGATGCAAAACAGCCACAGAAGTGTTTTTAAAGTTCTTCGATAAACACATCGTAAGACACCTTGTTTTCCAATCCAACTTATATGCTACTGAAAGAGGTAAGAACCTTAATTTAAAAGAAGAAGAACTTCTAGTATTCATCGGTATTAACTTTCTTATGGGGTACCATGTAATCCCTTCATTGAAGAACTATTGGTCCACATCAGATGATTTGAATGTGAGACCTGTATCATCTGCTATGACTAGGACAAGATTTGTTGAAATTTTATCAAACCTTCACATAAATGACAACAGTACCATTACTCCTCAAACAAAAGATAAATTGCACAAGCTGAGGCCTTTTATTGATATGATCAACAAAAAATTCAAAACTCTGTATAATGGTACACGTGAACTTAGTATTGATGAATCAATGATCCTTTTCAAAGGGCGCAGTTCACTAAAACAGTATAATCCTAAAAAGCCCATAAAACGAGGCTACAAGCTATGGTGCTTAGGTGACCAAAAAGGCTATATATTAAATTTTGAAGTTTACCAGGGAAAAAATGAAACTGTGGAAAATGAATTTAAGGAATACGGTTTGGGCGAACGGGTTGTACTGTCACTAACTAAAGAACATTGGGGTAAGGGACGTATAGTTGTTTTTGACAACTACTTTTCATCTATTCCTCTTTTAGAGAGGCTGAAAAATGAACAAGTTTTGGCTTGTGGAACGCTAAGAAGTGACAGAGCAGGCATACCTGACATGAAATCAGATGCATATTTAGAACGAGGATCTTGGGACCATCGCTATTCAAGTGCTGATGTTGGTATTTTTAAGTGGAAAGATAGCAAGTCAATTTTACTTATTTCAAATTACCATGGAACAGAAGAAACTAAAGTAAAACGGACTCAAAAAAATGGCTCTAGAATAGATGTTAAATGCCCACAGGTTGTAAAGGATTACAACATACTGATGGGAGGGGTCGATCTTGCTGATCGCTACAGAGCTCTCTACAACGTTGATAGAAAATCTGTCAAGTGGTGGCATAGATTGTTTTGGGGTTTGATGGACATTACATTTGTGAATTCCTATGTCATTTATGGAATTTTGTTTGAACAAACTACAGTTCTAGAATTTAGACGGATGGTTGCAAAGGGCCTAATGAGTTACACTACAACAAAAAGAAAGAGAAGATCGGTTGAGGACATTGCTGTAGGATCTTCTTCTGTAAAGCGACGGAAAAGTGAGTTCTCCGTCCCAAGAGACGTCCGTCTGGGAAACAAAGGGGTCCACTGGCCGATGTTCGACAACAAGCGTGGGCGCTGTGAGGTCTGCAGCAAGAAAAAGATTCAGTCTAGGCCTCACAGTAAATGCAGCCATTGTAAAGTGTTTTTATGTATCAATGACAAGAAAAACTGTTTTGCCGACTTCCATGAAGTTCTCCTCTAGAGGCTCTACATTGTATTTCATGTTCACAAAATAAATATTTTTGTATTTTTCTAGATATTTAAAAAAGTTTTGTCATGTTACATTGTTTTATTTTGCTTTATAAATCTGATATAATAAAATCTATATTATGGCAAAGAGTTCTGGCGGTACTTATTTGTACCATAAGAAAACAACCTATAATTGTCATAAAGGACTGTCGGTACTTTAAAGTACCATGTCAAAAAAGTATATTAATAAATATTTTTATGTTATATAAAAAATATCCTACCTAAAATGAACCAATTTAAACCCAAAAAAAGGAGAAAAAATAGTTCTTTAAAATTTTTTGATAAGTTGGTCCTGAAAGGGTTAATAAAGTTTAAAAATTCATGTTACTTCATTTGCGTTAATATATATATTTTTTTACTTTCTTGTTGTTATTTTTATTGATAGTTTTTCACTATTGATATTTGTTTTATACCCAATGTTTATACTTGTTTTCGTAATTCATAAGTTAGTTTTATGTTAGTTTATTTAGCTTTTTTACTTGTTAAAATTTGTTAACAGTTATTCTATTGTTATTTATCTTTAGTCATAGCTTTAATACGTTGTTTCTATATTTAAATTTGCCATATTTTATTTTATTTAACTATTTTTGACTATCACTATAATAATTTATTTGTTTTTGTTTTATTTTATGTTAAAGAGTATTGTAACTCGACATTGTAAAAGACGATAATGGCTACCATTTTTCGCAAAAATGTTTATATTATATATTTGCCTATATATGTGAAGCCTATACCCAGTTATTGAAGTTTTGAACCCCCAATTTGTATTTCACTATAACTTTGGTTTGTCAGGAGCTTTAAAAAACTTATCGCAAGTTCGTGTTAAAAAGAAACTTAAATTTTCTTATTTAATTTTAATTTTTCAATTTTAAACTACAAAATATTATTGAAATTAAATTTTAACATATCAAGATTATTATTAAATATGAACATATCTAGTACCAATTGAAAAATACCTACACAGTTAAATAGTTTAAATAAGGTAAGCCGGGCTAAGTGGCACCCATTGGGCTTTTATGTTAAACAAAGGTAAATATGTTATAATACAGAGCAACCTAGTGTAGATTATGTGAACCAACAATATCTTGAATGAAACAACTGCAGAGAAAACTTGAGGAGGTTGGTAACACGTGAGCTCTGACTAGCTGTTCATTTCATTCTGATCAGAGTAGAGGTTTGTTGTCTTCTATCTCCATTATTCACGCCTATTCAAGTGGTTTCGTCGCCATTTCCAGCAATATTTCTTATAACTGGAGTGTCTACAAGACACAGGGGAGGGATATTTGTTATTGTTATTGTAAAAGTGTATTAATTGCAGTATCTTCATGATCATGTTTTATTGTTGGTTGGGAAAAGTGGAACCCAATGATTTGTGAATATATATTATTCAAGCAATCCTAATCAAACTCACACCATTGATTAAGCATACCTCACTGAACTTGCCACTAAAATTTCAAGTAATTCTGTGAAAAACTCAATGGTAAGTGAGAGGAGAAAGGCGTACTATCAAAATTAGCGGTTACAGTTACTCTAGTGTACCTTAACACAAAAACAATCATTTTAAAACTATTTCTCGATTAAGAGGATGCTTTCTTTACAGACTATTTTCTTCCACTTGCCCCAACCGCTTTTTAACGATATCAAAAGCAAAAAAGGTCCAGGAGTTCCACTTGCCCCAGACCACAGGAAATAAAAAAAAAAACTCTTGTGGACATATTATTCAAACTCACACTATTATTAGGCATACCTCACTGAACTTGCTACTAAAATTTCAAGTAATTCTGTGGAAAACTGAAGGGTTGCTGGTTAGTGAGAGGAGAAAGTCGCGGTTCCAGTTATCCCGGTATTCCTTATATCATAGTTTCAAATTTAATTTTAAATTTACAAATTTTAATAAGCTTTGATGTTCCAAGTGTATACTTTTAGCTAACACTAATTGGCAAATATGCATTGCACACATTGGCAGTGTTTAAATTGAATAGGCCTTCTAACGATAAATAACGTTCCCGTGAATCATTTTATTCTCCCTCAAATAAAAGGAGAAGTAAGTTATAAACAAATCAACCAACTATTAAATTTTAATAAACAGTCAGACCTTAATAACATACTTTGCATTCTAACTGGATTTCCTTTGTGTTAAGTGCTAATAAGGAATAGATTAATAAGGTTGGGAAATGGCGCAAGTGAAAATATATTTTAGTTTCTGGTAATTTCAAAGGCTATACAAATATTTCTATGAATGCATATTAAAAACAATTTGTCAGCAATAAGTAGCATAGTCGTAAGTCTGCAAGTTATTGCTCTGGCTGTGTACTTACGTACTCAGCACATTGGCTGGCCTTTGGTTATGATATCGTAAATAAAGTTTAGCGAAGTAATTGAAGTCAAAAATATAATAATTGTAATTTACATTTGATTTATTAAAATTTTATAAGTAATTGATTTTAAAATATAGTTCAATTCAGACTACACTAACTAACTACGAAACACTTCAAAAGTATAACAATAACATGTATTATAAACTTGCTTAGAAGCTTTTAAATATTTTAATTTATGAATAACTTACATCTTCTAGTGCCTTAATATAAAATCTAACTATAATATATTTTTTTTTTTGTGGGAATGTAATGATTCTATATTTATATTTGCACGCATCAATCACTTTAAGTACCTCTTAATAATTAAGTAAATTAAAAAACAAATATTTCATTTAATGCAGAAAATTTAAATTTGTCAATTAATTTAGAAAAATTGTAAATTTAGTCTGAAGTATTAATTTTACGATCAAACATTAAACAAATCCTTTGCTACTATATAATAATATGTAAATAACATTTGTTTTAATAAAATAATCACAAATCAATAATCATTGCATTTACTGTTTATAATTATTAGCACTCTTAACTAAGGGATTCAAAAGAGAGAATTATGTTTAGATTGGTTCTGCACAAATTAGGAATTTGTGATGTTTTTACTTTAAAAACTGAATTTGTCCACCCCTTTAGCGATGAAAATTTATCAAAAGTTGAAGTATAAGATTTTTGTGATATTTTTTAAAAATTACGACAGTTTAAAAACAAACATTATATTTTGTCTTTTTAATGTAGTGATTGTTTTGCCTTCACCCTATATTGTGAAGGGCGCAGCAATTAAAAACGTATCGGATGTTGGTTTTATTCAAAATATGTACACAAATTTTTAAAATATTTGATATTTCTTAGGAAAACAATGCATTTGGTGCACTGTGATCTCATTATGGCACCCGCATGAGGTAAAGGTTGATCATAAAGTTTCACATAATATTTAAAAGTTGTAAAATAACTTTGAACGGATTTAATATTGTCAGACATAAAGAGCATTAGAAGGCTTAAGTAATATATTATTGTTTAATACTAATAGGGGGTGTGATAAGTTTTAACGATTTACATTTTGTTATCGATTTTAAATTTAATAGTATATTTCGTCACAGGTCCGGAAAGTGGCCGTTACTGGTGCACGATCTAGTTTCAAGTACGTGGCGAAGTCGAGTATTTGAATTCGATCAAGCACCGGTATAGCACTTTTGGATGAGTTATGAACAGTAATTTTCATCATGCCACCTTTTATTAAATATACGGGGTGGCTAAAAATAAACTTGGCAATTTCATCACTGGTAAACACACTAGCTATATTAGGTTAGTAACCAATAGACGGTTTTTTTAAGAAATGCAATTGTCTTAGGGCAATTTTAAATATAAATGTTTTCTTTGATTTTCAACAACTTTTTAACATTGAAAATCTATTCACCAAAGTGTTTGGTTTCATCTCCTTTGCTTTTTTAGACATGTATACAATCATTGTTTCATCACTTACTTGGCCTATGTGTAGTGTTTATTCTTCACACCAATTTTTAAATTTGTTGTATTCATCTTCAAATCGTAACCGTGAAGTGTCAGGCAACAACTGCATTTATAATTCCGACGCTCTTTTCAATATTGATTCAGGAATATTAATATTTGAATCAGCCATTATTAAGTACGTTTACACTGTTACAATAGTCTATAGGCTAATAAACTAACAGCATCAAAGGTTTGTTATTGTTTCATTTGTTTATGTTGCTAGAAACAGTCAGCTGTTTTAAAATTATATACTGGAATACTGTGAGTAGAATAGCAGCGCTCGTGGTGACAAATCTTGGAAACTTCTTTCACGGCCTAGTACTTTTTACAGTTTTACCCGGACTGTTTACCCGGCCTATCGGGAATCGATTGGTTTCAATCACAGCTGATAGTACTATATACAATGGTTTATTACGTTGGTATGATGAAATAAAAAAACGTTTTACATTTCTACAAGTTGGATTCGATTTTGCTCACTAACGAACTAGGCATATACATTGTTTAGTTTCTCAATTTAATTTAATTAAGTTATTGATATTTTCAAACTATATCTTGTTTAATTTAGTTAAAAAATGTATTCAAGTTATATTATTAATCAAACTACCACAACCACATAAGTTGTTAAGGATGCTAACAAACAATTCAGGATGCTAAAATTAGGGCTAATAGGTGTGTAATATTAAATTCTAAAAATTCTTGTAAGGCTGCCTGGATGGTGGTTAAAAATTAAACAGGAAACGGTAAAGCAAAGTCAGAAATGAATATCTTTGCTGATGTTCTAAACAAT
>JAGFPH010022649.1:0-12456 GCA_018207615.1 Philaenus spumarius | reverse complement strand
AAAAAATTCAAAATTTTAGGGGGTTTTGGGGGGATCAAAGTTATTAAATCACGATTTCTTCAAAACTACCGAACGGATTGGAATTAAATTTGGTATGTAGCTTCCTCTAGGGACATAGGTGCCCACTAAGAAAGGGTATGAAAAATTTCGAAATTTTAGGAGGGTTTTGGGGGATAAAAGTTACTAAAATCATAATTTCAGATCTTTTATTATTATGACAATAGTGTTTTTTTATTATTTAAGATCTATATATATATAAGCCAAATACCACTTACTGACTGAACACTTAAAAAGAATACAATTACGTCAAAAAGACTAAAAATACCAACCACCACGGGCAACGCCGTACGGGTCAGCTGGTACAATTATATTAATTAATACAATTATTATTACAAATAATAATTATTATAATTATTAATTTTGTTTGCTTCAAGAAAAACGAGCACTTTAAACATACATATTTAAGCTGTATTTTAAATTGGTCTATTACCATTTAGTGGACAAGATGTATGACAATTGTTTTTTTTTTTTTTATTCAGGAAATCAACAGTTGATAGGACTTTCGCCAACAAAACTGTACAAAAATAAAAGACTGTGTGAGTTTCACTTCCGTAAAGAAGACATTCTTCCGAGCGGTAGATTAATGCCAGGTGCCATACCGATTTGCTATGTGCCTGCCTCTGAAGCACCTACAGCATCGATGACTTCTTCTTCGTTTCAACTCAACACAGGAGAAAATTCAGTCACAACGCCCAGGAAATATAGGCCTACTAGAACTACATCTCCTATTGAGGCAGTGGAACATTCACCGGCTGTGAGCACTTCTTCAGCAACATTTTCTGTTCAACAATCACCATCTGTCAGACATTGGATTGAAATTTCATCACCAACATCCCTTGAACGTGAACGATTTGTAAAGGTTAAAAAATCTTTATTTTGATCAGACCTGAAACGGAATCTCCTTCATAAACTGAAAACAAAAGATTTGAAACTATCAGGCGGCAAAAGGTCCACGATCGCTCGCTTAAAAAAAAAAATTGTTAAAATCAAAAGACTGTCATTTTCGTACAGATATAAGATATAAATTTAAATCAAAATATGCAGCTATTTTGTGCAATATGCAACTTAGGAAAAAACGACGGCCTTGGACTAAAAACGAAAGAAAATTTGCCATCGCTCTTTTTTTAAAAAGTCCTTCAGCATATAAATATCTGTATAAAAGTATCGTACTTCCTGGAGTTTCTGTTAGGAAATGGCTGTCAACCAGTGAAATGTTTAGAACTGGTTTCAATGTTAGTCTTATGTCCAAAATAAAAACTAAAGCATCGACTATGTCACAAATGGAGAGAGCATGTGTACTGATGTTGACGAGATGGCAATAAAGAAAACTGTGGAATACTCTACAAAGTATGACTTGATCGAGGGCTTTGAAGATGTCGGCGGGAATGACAGAAAACCAGTCATGGGGAGTCAGGCGGCAGTCGTTATGGTACGAGGTCTGTACTACCAGTGGAAATTGCCAGTGGGGTATTTTATTACGGAAAATGGATTGTCAGCGGAAAAAATTTCTGAGCTAGTAAAGGAGTGTGTAGAGAAGCTAACACAAAGTGGTTTTTGTGTTAAAGCACTTGTATGTGACCAGTGTTCAAGGAACACATCTGCTTACAGGATGTTAGGTGTTTCAGAAGAAGAGCCTTTTTTTCTGAACACAGACAAGACAAAGATATTTACCTTATATGACGTTCCTCATTTATTGAAATCGGTGAGGAACAACCTTATAACACACGAATTTAAGCTGGAAAACGAAGTTATTTCTTTTTCGGATATCATAAGACTGTATGACTTGGATTCAAGAAGTTCTACGACACGATCGGCGCACCAACTGACTCCGGCACATATATGGCCAAATAATTTTCAGAAGATGTCTGTGTCACTGGCCGCTCAGGTGTTTAGCCACACCACAAGCGCTGCACTCAAAACTGCAGTTGAAGCCAAAGAAATCAACAACAAAACTGGCTTGAGCACATCAAAATTTCTGAAAAATATAAATTCATTATATGACGCTTTGAACAGCAGAAAACTAAAAACATCCTGACAGTTGTGGATTGAGCATGACATATTCACACACAATTGAACTGTTAAATGAAGGGTTGCGTATTTTCAAAAACCTGAAAAAAATAAATGCCAAATATCCCAATCCACCATGTTTCAAGGGTTTCAGGTTGACTATAAATTCAGTTTTAAAGCTGTTTGCAGAGGAAAAATGTCAGTATTTGTTAACTTCAAGATTAAATCAGGATCCACTGGAAAATCTATTCTCCTCAATCCGCCAGAGGGGAGGGTTTAATAAAAATCCCACTGTTCGAGCATTCCGGAGCAGCTAAAGAATATCCATACTGCATCAGCTGATGGAGCCTCCAAGAACCACATCGTACGATCCTGATATGGACGAGCTTCTAGACCTATACCGATCACCATTGACTCAAGCTGCCAATCAAGGTGTGTTTTTTAATCTGCTGTTCATAGAATTATTCTAAGTGTATTTAAATTAAATACAGTTGTAGTTCATTTGCTAACAATTTTAACATAAACATAAATGCGATAAACAATTTTGCAATTACGTGAACGATATTAACCTGGTAAATAAACTACGCAATTACATTTATGCTGTCAAACAAATATCGAGCATTTTTAATGAGGAATAAATATAAATGGTAAATTTTGCACCAATTTCTTTTGTTATTTGTTATATATATGTTAGGAGGATGCTTATTATACTGCACCCATTTGTATGTTTATGATGCGTTTTCAATAAGGGTATATTTAACAGGTCTAGTGGTCAATCAGGAAGAAATCAAAGAATGTTCCAACCAATATTCCACTTCAAGTGAAGGAACAGCAGACACGGAAGACACGAAGAAAGGAGATGTGCCAACAGACAGTGCCCTTATGTTGGAAACATGTTCACAGGTATATTTTGCTGGGTACATCGCCGATCGGTACTTCAAAAAGTACAAATGCAGGCAGTGCTTGGCTAAGATGTGCAACCTCTCATCCAAGTTAACAAATAGGACTGAATTGCTAATCCTAAACAGAACATTTACAAACGTGAAAGTTGATGAAACAAGCGGGCTGTTGGCACCTTCGGACAACCTTATGCACGTTGTGAATGCCGCAATGAAGGTGTTTAAAATGAAATACGAAAAAATTTCTCACAAGCTGCAACTTGTCCGGAGATTATTTAACACAACCCAAGAAATCGTTTCATTTAACTCTCTAACGTGTGCCAGTTGTTGTGCGAACGCTGATTTCATTGTTAGAACCTTATTTCGTATTTTAATACACAAACAGTGTAAATGGAGAAGTAGCGCTATAAAATCTAGTGCTTTAGACAAGTTAAAAGTGTTAAAGCATGTGTAGTAAGGTTCCTAAAATGAAACAATGGTGTTTCCCTAAGCTATGTCCACCTGTTCCCCGGGATTCTACGATGAAATTTTATTGATAACATGTTTTTATATACCGTTTTTTTTGCACCACAACAGTTCTTCGGCTTATTAGTAAACAAACAGTGGGGAACACAATTAATTATATTGTGAATTGTGGAAAGTAGATAGTTGCACCCGAAGTCACATTCATTAAAAGTAAATTGTAATATACTAAACCGAATAAAACACTTCAGTTCTCTATTTATTTTTTTATAAATATTTCTTTTAAAAATGTATGAGGATGTTTTTCTATATTTACAGGTTTATAATCCAGCAAACTCTTAATTATATAAAATCTAAAGCTACCAATTAGGGAACCTTATAGTTATTACCAAACTTAGTTGGTAGTTATTTCACTTTATTTATTTATTTTTAATCCTAAGGATGTAATATTTTTACTTGTATTTTACAGTCATTATTTCAGTCAACACTTTTTAATTAATTTGTATTTTCTTGTGTTTAAAATTTTGTTGTTGTAGCTACAGTAGTAGTCCAATTATTCTTTTAACGACATGATGTAGTATAATTGGTTATGTGTATTTCATGTAGACAGAATTACGCATTAAAAAAAAAATAATTTACCAACTTTCAAATGGAATTTGAAGGTTGGTAAATTAATTTAAAAAAAATTACAATAATGGTCCAGGAAGTAGGAATCACAATAATAAATAATTATACATTAATTTAATCCTTCTAAATGAATTTTGTTAGGTATATTTTGTAAATAAATAGTTGTACAGTACGTAAGTTCTATGATAATTGTTTGTAGGTTGGTTGGACCTTCCTTTATTTGCAATTATGTACACTCATAATTTATATTTATAGCTTTGTACAAACTGATATCTACTACACATTTTTTTTTTAATTTTGCCAACTTAAAGTGTACATTTTAATAAGCATACATATTTAGGAACTTAAGCAACTGTATTGAGAATACTGTTGTAATCAGTCTAACTCTCAAATTTTTATCGTTTTACATATTTTTTTGTGGGTGTAAACAAATTATGTAAAACGCAGCAAGTGTTCATTTGTTGCACTGTTTTACGACCGACACTCATAAGTTGGAATAGTTATATTATTAAGTATTTGCTATTTAAATAGAAATTGCTTAATCACTCGCTATTCTTTTACATTCTTTGTTTATTTGTCATAACTATTATTAATTTTTAGTTTTATTTATATACGGCTAGTAGTACTATAACTTAACTAGTTAGATAACTTTAAACTGTAGTTTTATGTATTTGTACAGTACTACGATGGAATTACATTTGTTCACTGATGATGTTCGTTTTTATAAATGTACATGGTATAATATATTCCGTTTTTAATTGAATAAATAAGTGTACTTTAATTTTACAAAACTTTACACGCATTATACAATAATTCCCGCTGCAAAAATTATTATCAGTGCACCAGTAATCAAAATGCAATGAGATAGGAGTCGAGTCGAGTAGCAGTGCGTGCGTGCATTAGCTGTCCATCTCCTCTCTCTCTCACACACTGTTAAAAACGGCAACGTCCCTAGCCTCTTGGTAACTAAGCTCTGTTCCGACGCTACACCAGCGCTACAGTAAAGGCGAAACACATTTCCCTATCCTTCGAGCACTCTGGTATTACTTATATCCTCTGTGCTCCTACATTGCAGCTTGTTTCCAGCCAGGAGCGAAAGAACCAGTACTGTGTCAACTCTCGAAGAGGAAAGTTGTCTATTAAAGTTGAAACAAGGACGAGGAACTACAGTAATTGATTTCATGTTATTGGACAGGGATTTATTATTAAACTCGCGTAAAAGAAAATGGGTCCATGAGTTCAATGAAGACCACCGTCAAAGTGAATTTTACACAACCTGCCTACTTATGCGTAGTAATCCTGTTCAATAGATGATGTAAAATGCACCACCTCGATCAAAGCTTCCATGCAACTGGAAGAAAAAACAAACCTGTTTGATTGTTGTCCGAACAGTTCAGACCCGACTCCCCCCCGGAACGAGCACTGGCTCCAGTGTAGGAGAGGGGACGGTGCGTCAATGTGTTTGTTTTCTTCAGACCCGACCAGACCCACTCAGACCGTCTGGTCAGGAGAAATTCCGCTTCCAATATAGGACCGGCCTTAGATGGCATAACCGACTTCAACCGTATTACAAATAAGGATTCCATTGAAACTTTTTAGTCATTGCTGTTCAATTAAAAAAATAAAAAACATGGTGAAACATATCAAATCTATATGGCGATGCTAAACACACCACAAAAAGTTTTATCAATATTAGGTAATTGCTTTTTAGAAAATCCTAATAAAAAACACACACAAGTTTGATCTATATAGCAAATTGTAGATATAATATTTTCAGTCATTTTAGCTTTTTTGGGAATAACTATCTACTTGAATATTTATACGAGTATCCATTGAACATATTTATTTTATTATATGTGTACATATAATACGTGGGGGTGTTGCTTTTGTATGTTTTTGTTTAAGAATAACTATTGGTAAAACGACATGTTTTATTTAGGTTTTCAGACATTGTGTTTACCCTCGATAAATTCAGAACGCTAGACTGAGCTTCTTTACCTAAATCCGTAATCCTATCACCCTCATCGATTGCATTGTTTTAAAAAACTACTTTATTTACAATAAAGCAAGTGCATTCCGATAATATTATTTTGTTTTGTTTTATAGTTCGGGCATTATAAAATAATTTTACCAGGAAGTGGATCAGTTAAAAATACGTGATCTCTAATCCTCTTTCTTTATAAAAGCAACGCGTTTTGTCTGCGAGTTAATGAAAAGAAAACTACAAATCTCAATGTGTATATTTTTCTATTCTTATATTAACCTTTAGAGGCAATAGGCAAATAAAATATCAAAATAAGTCAAGAAAGTAATCTTATTTTAATTACATTTCAACGACAATATAATATTTATCCTCGGTGACAAATTTGTTAAATAATTTGAACTAAGTTGTTTCAAGTTGTGGCCCTTTTTTTCAATTGAGTAGTAAAAAATTAAGTTTTTTTACTGATTTACAAAATGTCTTAAACTCTATAACAGTAACTCGTGTTTTGACGAAATTAGTATATGATTTTAAGCTATTTTTCATATCTACAATATCTAGATTTACATTTGGCAATTTGAGAGCTTCAGTAATTTAAATTACAACTTTAATAGTTTTATTCTCATAGCTTGTTTTAAAATTGATTAAATATAACAATATAACCTTATGTTTACAATAACTTGCATCGGTAATTGAAATGCACTTAGAACAGTCAAGGTATTTACATTGTTCTTTTTATTGTGTTTTTTTTTTTTAATTATACGATTTTAAAGTTTCTTAGAAATAACAATTTAAGTAGGTATTACGAAGAGGCTACTCGCTTGGCTCTTTCTTTAGTGAGAGGGTCACAAACACATACGATACAAAAACATCTATTTTATTTGAAAGCCATCCATTTAATCTCTACACTATGTAACAATATAATTAGAGTAAACCTCTGTCTAAAACTTTAAGCTTACATAACGGGCAAAATTTCTACTCCCTAAATATTAATTCTTTTTAAGACACAAACTCTCCCAAATTAACCCACTCAAATTGATTCCAACAATTAGTTAAAATAAAACAATTACCCATTTAATATCCACAAACTGTTCTATCACCTTTACTCTGTCCTGGTGGCTCGAACAGCTCATCTCCCTTGCCCTGACGTCCACCTGTGCTGGCACACTTCACGCGATAAGTCTCTCTGGTCTCTTCTTGATGCCCACGCAAGGATCTACACCCCGAAGCCCCGGTCTCCCAAGACCTCTCTTCTCACCCAAGAACCTTTCCGAAAAGACCTCCTTTCTAATGTGTTCTCCATATTTAAAAACTCTGTCCCCCCCTCTCAGTTTTCAGCGTTTTGTCTTTGTATTAGTATGATGACTTACTTAGAAAAGCAATTCAGCGATTTTACTTAGTTCTACTTACACAACTACAACTACCTACTCTATATTGCATGATAGTGCAACTCTGTTAATGTCAGCTTGTCAGAAACTCATTCTATTTCGTAACATAGGCCAGTGGACAAGTTTTATATTTCGATTTATTTATGAATTATAAATCAATACTTTGCATTGTGCTGATCAATTTTCAACATAGTATTTAATATATACTTTGTATGATACATATACAACTAAAACATTTCGAAGGATAGTAAACCAATATATATTTATAATTTGTGATAATTCACTGATAACGATAATCGATTTATGGGCACGAAACGTGTTGCATTATTTTTATAATACACAAATGAAGGCAAATTTGCAAATAGATAATGGCAAAGTAATAGCAATAATCGATAATAACAATCGTAAATAATTATGTAATCAAATTAAAAGATTTTTGCTTATAATGGTTTATGAAAAACAGATGTTTACAAATTTATAATTCATCAGAATATAACATATTTAATTCACGTTTATAAAGTCATACTGTAAGATAGCTTCCGTCTACGTTTAAAATATTCAGAACCTGTGAAAGCTTTGCAGGTGTAAAAGAAACTGTTACCGTGTCTGTCGTACCGTTTCGCGTTTAAAAAATTATTAATAACAAAGCATCATTTATGAAACCTATTTGATACCTTTTTTATTGCAGCTATTTCACTTCAGAATAATAGTTGAAATACAGGATTGTAGATAACAAGGAACACCTTTTATTATACTCTTCCGATTAAAGTCTTGTAGTGGTGTGTGTATGACTACTTTCTATAAACTTAATGAAGCATCCAACTTTAATGACTAAGATTTAATAATAAAATATTTATTTTTGTAAATGATTGTTAGTTTTAATAGTTGAAAACTTAAGAGTCAAAACAAGTCTTCAATGGGTTTTTATTAAATACGTTAGAACTGCACTGAAAACAATTTTTTTTGCAGATTAATGTCATGATATTATGATGGTCCTTTTACCTTTGTAGAACCAGTAAGTACTGGCAACGTGACAAGTATGACTGTGTTTCTCCAAATTTAACAAAAAAGTAAATTAACATAAACAACCCTTGTCAATACGAACCTCCTTATTACTGTATTGCTTTAAACCCATAAAAACAGCTCTAATTTATCGAAAATGGACGAAAATGTAATAACCTAAGGCATTTACTTTACAAGTGTGCCTTATTCAGAAACGTGATTTTAAAGAAAACCGTGAGAAAAAGAATATGATTGGAAGCTTTTTTAGAGATCTATTATTTATTATTCCAATACATTTTCTCTTTTCTTTTTAATTTACTTGTAAAGGTTTAACCAGCGAAAGCCATTAAATAAACCCACATGATAGGTTGTCTTATGATAAAAATTATTCACTGTAAGAAACTAATAGACCTATATATATTTTTTTTCATACAATGTAACATAGTCCATATTACCAAGGTAGTAATGATTTTAAAGATATGTTTAAAATATATTTACACATTCTAACTTTACACATTGGGAGTGTAACTTTGTGATACGCGTTTCGGAATGTATGTGTTATCATAAAAAAACGTTTAAGAGGGCATAAAATAACAGAGGAGGCATGGATATATTTTAAGAGCGCATACTCCAAAGTATAACACCACAAACGGTATTTCCATTTTCCATTTATTGCTCAACAATCATCATGGCACAAGTTTTAAAACAAACGTTAATGCATGTAGTATCCACAGTATATTTTATAATTTGTTTATGTGATTTTTCTGTATTTGTATTTTATATTAAAGATTATTGAAATATCAGCCAAAAACCTAAAATAATTAGATATTATTTTTTCTTGGCACACAATATTCAGCTATCAGCAACTTATTTTAAATTAAAAGTAGTCTAGACATAAGTAAGATATACTAGTCTAGACATAGTAATACCTGAGTTCTAAACTGTATAGTTCAAAAACAAAAGATTTAAGTTAACAAATCATTAAAAGTACTTATCGTCTGACGTTAGGCCTAATGAACATTAGGCCAGAAAAACATTTCTAGTTAGATCAGAAACAGCTGTTTGTATTAGAAATAACTTATTAAAAAATACAACATTAAAAACAACTAATCGTACTTCATGAAAGTTGTGTTTACTACTATTGTTCTAAGAGTACAAATCAACACCACTCTATGATCTTTAACACATCAACAACCCATGACATATCACTCTGATGAAGGCACACACACATTTTTAATCATACTTGTTTCAACGTTGGTGTCTTTATTTTGATCTTTGTTTAGTTATGTAATAACATTTACCTGTTATTTTTTTATTCATAAAGCAATTAATTTATGTAAAAACCTTTCCAAACAGTTGGATTTCATTAATTTTATGTTTACAAAAGTTTAAATTATTGTTTTCAGTGATGGAAACCTGTGCAATTCTTAACATTATTTAAATATTGTTCGTGTCAGTTTGAACAACTAAACCTAGACGGCAAATTGTATTTCCTCCAGCTACAACTCTTCTGACTCAATAAAATTGTCGGAAGAACAACTTATCACCTTTGTCGCCCATCTAATTAAGGCTGTAAATTATATTCAATGTTTTTTATGAGGGCAATTTTCTGCCCGATAAATCATAATATGTTAGTAAAACAACTGCTAAAATTACAATGTAACCAATACGTTTGTGTACTCTTGGCATAACATAAATTGTTTTTGTAAATAAGAATGTCCATGTTTTTATAAAGTTTCTTCCGCAGAAAATGCTAATTATTTACTAAAACTGTAGCTGGAGAAAATGTTTTGTGTGTCTTTGTCATTCTCAATAAAATTAACACCCTCACTACGCTCGTGTGGTAACATTTTACTTTCGGTTTGACAAAGTAATGCTTGCCTCCAAAGACACAAATAACTGTTAGGTTGTGATATGAAATAATTAGTCTTGATTATTGAACCGGAAAACTTATTTACTTTATTGGCTTGATTAAAATATAGTTTTAATAGTTTAGATCTATTAAAATGTAATATTAATTATAAGAGATTTTTTACTTACGTTAGTGATTCTTGTTGGGTTTTCTACCTAAAAAACAACTGCAATTTTGGGCATAACTGTCAAGCATATATAAAAATATCATGCACACAAAACAACAAATAAACAATACATATTCACTCCGCTTGGAGATCGTTAAAGTTCAATGCACACTGTCGTGTCACCAACATTGACGTGCACGCCGTTTGGTAAGTTAATATTTTTATATAACCTGATGATGGACAGTTAGGTCTGAAATTGAAATAGATTTTTAGATAAAAAAAAACAACAAGGACCACTGATGCGAGTAAAAAATCACTTATAATTAATATTATAAAAATTGATCCGTGGCTAAAATGATTGATTCTAAAATAATAAAACGTGTTTATCTATGTCAAGGAAGAATGTGATTATGTCTTACCTTGTCGTGATCAGTGGAGCAGTATGATGGTCCAGGCCAAGAGTGCACGCTGGTTGCAATGATGGGTCTGATGAAATATGCACATAACACACAGATAAACAATTTATAATTAACAGCTTAAATTTAATGCTAGATTCTAGGTTTAGAATGAATCTTTGTTTAAGTATGGTGGAAAACCACTCCGGCATAAAACGAATAATCGAAAATAACACTAAAACTGTAGCTCTGGAGAGCGGCAGAAACAAGTTAAATTACTAAGATCGTAAACGAACGTCGTATAGCGGTGCCAACGTTTGTGAAAAGTCGAAAAGATATTATCACTGAACACAAATTATGGTGAGAACTGTGAATAACAAAATACATTACGAGACTAGTTGTCAAGGCTATCTCGGGGGTGAAAATGACGGGAAACTCTTTAAGTGTCGGCCATCTTGGATTTTTATCCCATAAGAGCAATGTTACATTTCAAAACATTTATTTCATTTATTTTATATCATAAAATTGTTTGCAAAGTCTCATTTTAGGCACAATTACAATACGCATCCGTTTTGCATTTTAGATTTTTTTAAATGCTTTTCTTTTGTTATGTAATTTACATTTTGTAAATACAAAGTTTGAATTTTTTACAATACAAAATTAATAATTAAAAGTAATTTGCAAGTCGGATCCGAAATTTTATAAAGCATATTTAGTTTTTTTCAGCACTGAATTAATTACAAAAGATGGATTTATAAAATGGTTTGAGATGAGGCAATGTCCAAGCGCTCAGCTGCAAGAAATTGCACTGTTTAGATACGGTTATAGAGAGCAGCGCTTGCGTTTCCGGTTGCTTTCTCGTTTATTAGAGCAGACCATTAGGCATGAGAGCAGTATAATAATTACTTTGTTGACACAGAGAAGAAAGATATTGTGGTAGTATTAATGTTAGAGAGGGTTCGCCAGGCTTTACTCACCATATATTGTACATGTTTATAATATTTAGAAGTTCTATTTCTTTTGTATAATATACGCAATTTAAATTAATCTTATTACAAAATCATATGTATGAAAGTGTTTATAATTATCGTTGATGAAAGGATAGGTTGCAGAATTATTTCATATATTTATGTGAAATACGTGGGTAAGCTCTCGATAGAGTCAATGATTCCACAAAACGAAGAATCCAGTAATATGATCAAAAACATTGTTTTGAATACCAAATAAACAATAAAAGTATTTTAATAAAAAATCCGATGTTAAAAAGACTATTTCTTCTTCAAGACAACTCATGTACAAATTAATGTTGAATATTTACAAAATTTAGGTCCTAGAGGGTTTATGGTTGAAAGAAGATAATCTCATTATCTGTGTAATACAAAGAGAGCGGTGAAGAACGTAGTAATATATTTCCTTAAATTAATTTTGTTGTGAGTTATGCAAATCTCTGATCGTGGCAGTAACTTTGAAGGGTACAAAGGTTGATTCAAAGCTTTGAAACAAAGTTTATTTACCTTTGGTTTACAAAAGCAAATTCCCCTTGTTTTTAAATTAACCTTCTAGGTACTGTACAACCTAAAATATACTCTCTTCTGTGTTGTAGTGTAGGATTTATGT
>JAGFPH010022648.1:0-12458 GCA_018207615.1 Philaenus spumarius | reverse complement strand
ATCTGTAACACTTACGTCCATGTCACAGAGAAAATAATAAAGTAAGAAATGAGTCAGCTGTTTCCTATAGTGACTAAAGGAACAGAGATTTGGTCTAAAGAAAAATAATGACGCAATACTAAATAATATTAATCATTTTAATTTTCATATAATTACATTTCTTAATGACGCAAAGTAATTACAGTAGAATCATTTTTCTTTAATAAACAAATAATAAAACATAAAAGCAGACTGTAAAAGTAAATAATATAAAGGCAGACTTAGAAAACATATCAGTATATGAGCGTGTGTAAAAAAGTGAAAATTATACAGAAACTTTATTTCAAAGAGTAATGCGTTATAAACGAGTAATAAAGCGACCGTCGAGACTATGAACAGTTCGATAAATAAATAAATAAAAAAGAATATAATAACAGTACATCACACAATTTAATATGAATCGAGATCTTGATATGATGGCGTAATCAGTGATCATGGATGCAATGTAAAGAGAGAGAGGGAAACAACTGGTGTACGTGCCGATAAACAGGTTCCTAGCGAGAGGGAACGCTACGGAACATTCTAGAAAGAAAAGAAGAATCAAGATGGCGTGAAAGGCGTTCTACGTCTTGTATGTTGTGGGAGCTGCAATTACCACAAAAGTATAGTTTATTTAAAATTTGAATATTAAGAATAGTACGAAAGTGAAGTAGAGCAGTGACAGTATTAGCATAATCTTGGACGACGAGAAATTTTTTATATCTTCGATGATATGACGATCTAAAGAATTGTGAAATGTGCTTCGACAAAAAACGCGCGTAGTGAAATGGATAGTGCTTCATATTTGTGTGATTATAAAAAGTCCTAGGTAAAAAACAGTGAGATAGACAACGCAGTAAGTAATAAATGGCCATTAGTTTAAATTTTAAAGTCTGCATTTTTAGAAAATTATAAAAAATTTGAGTAATATCCTAACTTAAACTTTTCATTTATTGCGTCATTCATTTGTAAGCTATGGCTCACAAAACTTTGTATAATTTGTAAATAGTTAATCAATTTGTATGTTCAATTGTTCTATGACATTGATATTGTTTGTTGTAAATATTCATTTTTTAATTATGTTTGATTAAACAAAATAGTTGCTGCCATGATGTCTTGAATTTCTTCATATAGCCACGAATGTCCATTTAGCCATTACTTTTTTAGCCAGGTTCCCACCCCTAAGAAAATTAAACTAATTAGTAAATATTTTTTGAATAATTAGTAATTACAAGTAAATATATGCAGACTAAGCATAAGTGAGGTTATATGTGGATTATCGAAAATATTATGATCATTATTTTTTATTAAGATTATGAGAGTTAGGTAAGGTGAATTAAAGTAAGGTGAATTATAGTAAGGTGAATTATAGTAAGGTGAATTGAAGCAAGGTGAGGAAAATAATATTGTTCTACGTTGAGACTGGGAGAAAGATGTTATGTGAGTTAAGGTGGGCGATGATTTATTTTAGAAGTGAGGCAATAGGCCTAGGAGATACATAAATGATTTTGAGTATTACATGAGCGACGATTTTTCTTTTTAAGGTGATGAAGAGATATTAGTAGCTATTAGATAATCCACATATGGCGTTTTTATTTTTGATTTAAGACATATTTTTTTTATTTTTGAACTTTTTACCGAATCCCATTTTTTTTTAACACAGTAAAACTTATTTTTATTTTTATTTTTTGTAACGCATAAGTTACAAATCGAATCTTTTGTTATTAATTTTAGTTTTGGAATAGAATAATTAATAATGTGTGTATGAATGCGTATATGATTCTGATTTAAAAACAATGATTTGCCAACCTAGTTTAATTTGTTTATGTGTGGTTTTTGATAAAATAAAAATGGTGAGCTAAAGTACTAAAGCCAACTGCTATGACTTCTTAATTTGAGTTTTTATCCTTTCCAGAAGTACTTTATGGTAACGAACCTTGTTTTAATTATAAATTCAGTTTTAGTTTTTCTTTGTGAGTAAATCAAAATGGCGACAGTCTTTGGTGAACAGGAGATAATCTGGAGGGAACGCGCACATGTGACAAACATGGCGGCTGATCCTTCAGACGAGTCCATTTGTAACCAAAGAACTGTAGTCACAGATATAAAAAGTATATGTGTAACAGAGATTTAGTGATCACCTGTGTTAGTCACAGATGTGATCAAAACATAACCTAACTTCAATTTTGGGGTTATGTTCGTTTGTTTTCATTGGGATTAAGGTGTTGTAATATTTTGAAATGATAATTTAATTAAATAAATAAGTAAATGGATTGAAGATAGGAAATAATAAATAATTGTTACACAGTAAAGGTATTTTTTTATTTAAAAATAACTTAGAAATATTTTTGTCAAAATTAATTTTTATTTTTCATTTTTTTTTATTTTTTATTAATAAATTGTTTGTAAACGGCTTGCATTGTGGCAGCACGTTACAAAATGGCGCCCGAACTTCTTTACCATAAACGAAAACACTGGGAAGGAGGACTTTGATGGAATCATAGTAGTTTGGCTATATTTGAAAAATTTTGAAAAAGTTTTAAAAGTTTTTAAAGTTAATTAATAATAAATAATAAAGGGTTAATTAATAAACATACGATGGCAGAACTGAATGATTCTGGTATTTCTATATTAAATCATTCAATGAATGATAGCGTTTCAGAAAATGAAAATAAAGTAAATGCAGAAATAACTTCTGATACAAAGATGGAAAACACAAAAGAAGTTGATAATGCACATGCAAATAGTAATAATGACTTAGAACATAAGGATATGAATATGTTTGAATTTTTGAGACAATTCAGGGATTCAATTGAAACGAAAATTGAAAATTCTAGAATAGAGGTTAATAATAAATTTGATAACTCTAAAAAAGATTCAGATAATAATTTTGAAAAGTTAAATAGTAAATTTGAAAACTTAGACAAGAAGTCAGATGAATTAAATGATAAATTTGAAAACTTAGACAAAAAGTCTGATGAATTAAATGAAAAATTTGATAGTTCTAAAAAAGACTTTGATAATTTTAGAGTAGAGGTTAGGCAGGATCTTGAAAAACTTGATAAAAAAGTTCAGGACAATATAAATGAATTTAGACAGGAAGTAAAGGAAGATTTGATTAAGCTTAATAACAAATTTAAGAAAAATGAAGTTGCAATTGATAGTTTAAAAATAGAAGTAGGTACTTTGACTAAAAAGTTTGAAGTTAATAAAGTAGAGACTGACAAAAAAGTTAAAGCAGTTTCAAATCAAATGAAGGATAAATTTAAGGTAGTAGATGACAAAGCTAGGGATGCAGTTAATGAGAAATTTGTAAAAGTTGATGAAAAATTAGTACATACTAATAATAGAATTAAGAAACTAGACAAGAAATGTGAACAGGTTGAGAATAAAGTTGTAGAAATCTTGAATTCTTAAATAGATAGTGTACAGAAAGATGTTAAAGAACTCAGAGATGAGTTTGAGGTTAGGTTAGAAACTAAGTCTGTAGTTATGTTAGGAGAGGCGAAGAATGAAACAATAATACCAGATTTTTTTCATGAAAAGAGGGAACCACACCCTAAGACATTCATTAAGGCTTTGGATACCTTTCATAGGTATAGGAATGAGAAATGGGAGTACAAATTGGTATTAATTAGGAAGTATTTTAAGGAAGAGGCAGGTACTTGGTTTGATGTACATAACCAAGAATGGTTAGGATTTGAGGACTTTAAACTTGCGTTCCTAGAGAGATTCTGGTCGCAAGATAAACAAGAAAATCTACGTATGAAAATAATGTTAGGCAAGCAGTATACAGGGCCTATTAAAGACATACATAACTATGTAATTAGGTTGCATCATCAAACGCAGTTTCTAGATCCACCTATGTCGATGGAGACTTTCACGCTTCACATAGTAAAGCAATTGCCGGATGAATTAAGAGTAGTTATTTTAGCAGCAGCACCTGAAAACCTGAGTAGACTCGAAAAAATAATAATGGATTGGCAGGAGAGTAATAAATATGTACAAGATAGCAATAAACAAAATAGTGTTGATAGGAATAGGCCACAATACAACAATAGTAACAATAGACATTTTCAAAGCAATAAGTTTTCACAGGGCTATAATAATAATAATGGGCAATTTCAAAATAGGATGCCACAACAACAATTTGAAAGAAATATGCAGCAACAACAGCAAATGCCTCCGCAGGGGTATCAACAAAATAGAAATTTTCAGGGTAACGTACCACAACAGGGTTACACTAATGGTAGGCCTATGCCGAGGCAGGTGAACGGTGACCAGCAAAAGGGAAACGAAAGGAGACAATAGTACGATCGGCTGGGATGCTATTGTCCAATGAAAATGATAGGCCGACTGGAATAAAAGAAGCTTTTAGTTTAGACAATCAAGATGTCCTTATAGACGAGAGTAATTACACTGACATTAAGTCACAACCCATTAAAGGTGATATTATAGAAATTGAGATTAAAGTTTTAAATAGAAATTATAAATGCATTGTAGATTCAGGTTCAGAGATAACCGTAATTAATGAAAATATTTTTAATGAATTAAATAAATTAAGTAAATATAAACTTATGCAATTGCCAGTGTCAAATTTACTTATAATGGGAGTGACTGGTGTCAGGAGTAAGAGAGTATCGAAACAGATTTGTTTAGATGTACAAATAGGTAATACAAGTGTATTAATGAATTTCCTTGTAGTAACGGGGTTGAATTTGGATTTTATTATGGGATGTGATTTTTTGGGGAATAGCAAAGCTAAAATAGATTTTGAAAATAAATTAATTAATTTGAAAGTAAATAATATAGAAATTTCAACGAAGTTCATTAGTAGGCTAAAAGAATCTTGTGTGTATAATTTGAAAATATGTAAGGAACTAGAACCACAAGTGTTCTCTGAAATAGAAAATAAGGGTGAATTGTATTGTCAATTAGAAGATACAGCTTGGGCATATTATAATGAGGTAGTGCATGATGATAATTCTGAACTAAATAACGTAGAATGGGAAAACATTGTAGATAAAGTAATGGAAAACACAAATTTAGAATGGGAAGAAAATAGAGAAAGATTAAGGGTAGTGTTAAACCATTTTCAGGATATTTTTTCTGACACACCAGGAAAAATATTAGATTTTAAAGCAAAACTTAACATTGATAGTAGTGTACAATTTATAAATAAATCTTATGCAGTGCCTCATTCAAAGAGAGATGCCGTAGGCAAAGAAATAGAAAGAATGATAGAGAATGATATCATTGAAACATCAAACAGTCAATATTCTAACCCTTTGGTATGTGTAATAAAAAAGGATGGTTCTGTTAGATTATGTTTAGATGCTAGACAAGTCAATAAACTTATTATTCCTGATAGGGAGGCACCTGAGAATATTGACGACTTACTTCAGAAATTTGAGGGGGTTAAATATATTACTAGTATTGATTTGGTAAGTGGGTTTTGGCAAATTGAGTTAGATGAAAATAGTAGAAAATATGTAGCTTTTACGTTCAATGGGAGAAATTTACAGTTCAAAAGATTGCCATTTGGACTTAATGTAAGTATGTTGATATTCAAAAAGGGGTTATCTCATGTCATGGGGCCAGATGTACTATCATTTGCAATTGTATATGTAGATGACATCTGCATAGCGTCACGCACCTTTGAAGAACACATTGAACATTTGGCTAGACTTTTTTATAGATTGAGACAGTTCAATGTTAAAATTAAATTAAGTAAATCAAGTTTTTGTATGAGGGAAATAAATTTTTTGGGGTACGTTATTTCTGAGGAAGGCATCAGAGCTGACCCAGATAAAGTTAAAGTTATAGAATCATTTCCGGAACCAAGAAACTTAAAACAATTACAAAGTTTTTTGGGACTGTGCAATTATTACAGAAAATTCAGACGTGGCTATGCAGAGTTGACTGCACAATTTAAGCATTTACTGGGAAACAACAAACTCAGTAAGGACTGGTCCTGGGGAAATAAGGAAAGAACTGTGTTTAACAAAATTAAAGAAGAATTTTTGGATTGTGTAATTTTAAAGCATCCTGATTTTAACAAGGAATTCTACATGAATACTGATGCATCAGATTTAGCTTTGGGGGTTGTTTTGTATCAAATTAATGGGGATAATGAACATATGGTAATAGCTTTTGCAAGTAGAAGCCTTCAAGATTTTGAACTTAGATACACTATTACCGAGAAAGAACTATTAAGCATAATTTTCGCCTGTAAGAAATTTAGGAGTTACATACTAGGTAATAGAACAATTGTAAAGTCTGATCACAAGGCCTTAATGTTTTTAAAGAATTGTAAACTCACTCATGGTAGATTGTTAAGATGGATGTTGTATTTGCAGGAGTACAACTTAGAAATTGAGTATTGTCCTGGAAAAGATAATGTAGTTGCAGATGCATTATCTAGAATTGATAACCAAGAAGTAGTCAGAAAAAACGAAGAGGGTGTGATCAAAATTTACAATTTACAATTAGATAAACAACTCAAACTTAGAGATAAGACTATGAAACAGCTGTTTAAAAATTTAGTTGCAGAACAAAGACTTGACATAAAATATCAAGGCATAATAAAAAGTTTGTTAGAACAAGGTGAAAATTATGATAGACTAAAGAAATTTTTTGTAATATATCAGGATGTTTTATTTAGGAAATATAGTGAAATGGATACTTTCAAGATATGTTTACCGACAAAGATGATTGATACCATTATAGACGATTGTCATGAAAGATATGGTCACATAGGAGGTGGAAAATGTTATCGTATTTTAAGGGAAATCTTTAGTTTTCCAAAACTTGAAAAAGTAATCAGAACAAAGCTAAAAGTTTGCGATTTGTGTCAAAAAAGTAAAGTAAGTAATAAGAAACAAGAAGGCCTAATGATTAACATTTTGCCAGAAAAACCTTTGGATTTAGTAGCAGTTGATTTGTTTGGGGAGTTGCCTACAGGCAAGGGGGGGGGGTAAAGTACATTTTTGTGGTATTAGATGTCTTTTCAAAATTTATAAAATTATATCCAATAAAGAGGGCGGTTTCTAAAATATTAGCAGATAAAATAGTAAAGAATTACATGCAAGAAGTTGGAAAACCTAAGGTCGTCCTTAGTGACCATGGTAGTCAGTTTCAGTCGCAAGTATGGTACGAAACGCTAGGCTGGGAAGGAATACACATACGTCATACGTCAGTTTATCATCCACAGAGTAACCCTAGTGAAAGATGTATGAGGGAACTAGGAAAGATGTTTAGAATATACATCCATGAAAAACATAATAGGTGGCCTGACTACGTAGATTTCATAGAAAGATGTATCAACTACTCAGTGCATGACTCAACGAACTTTCCACCATACGAACTGATCTACAATAAAAGATGTCCTAGGATTTATAATGAATTGTTGGATTTCCCAGACAATAGGGAATTAAGCAGGGAAGAAAGATTGATACTAACAAAGAAATGTTTAAAAATCAAAGCTGAACATAGGAAGAAACAACATGACAAGAATGTCAAACCAGTAAGGTATGAGAAGGGAGAATTGGTGTTAATAAAAAATCATTACTTATCATCGTGCCTAAAAAAGGAAATTAAGAAATTTTTTTTGCTCTACAGAGGACCATACAGGGTCAAAGGTGTAAAGATGGAAAATGCATATGTGCTAGAGGATATGCAAACGAAGGAAGAAATAGGTACTTATAATGTGGTAGAGTTACGGAAGTACTACATTGCAAACCAAACTTCTACGCCGACGTAATGTATTATTAGGTGTTAGACTTTAATTAATGGCAATGTTAGTAGGTTAATACATTATGAGATAAGTACTCTATAAGATTATGATATAAATGAATATTGTAAAATGATAGTTATGATAACTTGATTTGTTAAAAATACTGAAGTATTGGTGTAGCCAGGTGTGGCTTAGTACGTCATTGTTGTAGGTCATTAGAGATAGCAACATTGAGTCGCATCTGGTGATTTAAGGGTAAGACGTCCCTAAAAAATGGTCAAGTAGCTGGTGTGCATCCTAACAAGGTGTACACTAGTGATTTCAGGTTGTTGGGTCCTTAAAAAACCTTCTAAATTTCGATGTTGACCAGATGACGTGTCGCATCATGTGCACAATCCATATGATTGTTAGGTTTAATAGTGTACATACACAAAGTTGTTCTTAGTTTATAGTTTGCTTAAATTTCATAGGTTGTGGGTAAACCGTGAAAACCTTCTTATTGAAAGGTTGATCGATAGTACAGGTCGACTGTTATTGGTCAATCTTGCTTAAATTTCATAGGTTGTGGGTCAACCGTGAAAACCTTCTTATTGAGAGGTTGACAAATGGTGTAGGTGTTTTTAGAGGTACAAGGTGTCTCTTCTTTGTTGTACACGTCTACCGATATTGATCAATCTCGTTTAATCTTCGTGGCTTCTTCTCTGTCTTCAAATTTCCGCATGGCTGTTGTTGATGAGATCCTTGAAATTTAAGGCGTTTTTTTTTAAATAAAAAAAAAAAAAAAAATTCCATATTCCTCATCTCTCTTTCTCTTTCCCTCTCCTGATCCATTGACAGGAGAAGGGTTGTCCAATCCCTAAACACATGTCTTTCATATCCGTCTTGTACTGTTGATCCTACGACAACATACAATCTCACATCCTCCATCTTCTTATACATTCAAGAAAGAGAAGAAAATTTTATAATTAATATTTCATTTGAATGATTTAATATTATTAAAATAGAGTAACCGAGTTTTTGAGGGGGTTAAATTAAAAAGTTGGCAAGTCATACATGGTTGAGTGAGTGGTATTGAGTGAAATATTAGATTTAAGATACATTGTAATGATGATTTTTTATTATGTTGTAAATTTGTATAATTACTGATCAAGAGTCGAAGAAAGAAGGTAAAGTAAAGTTATGTAAAGTAAAGTAAATTTTTGCAAAGTAAAGTAAATTTTTGCAAAGTAAAGTAAAGTTATGCAAAGTAAAGTGAAGTAATGCAATGTAAAGTAAAGTTGAAGTGGTAAATGAGTTCATGATGAGTAAAGTAAATGATTTTAATTGTTATCTCAGAGTGGATACAATTGTTGTATTTCATAAAAAATAACTTATGAATGTAAAGCAAACTAATGAGTTGATTCAGTTTGAATTTGAATTGTGAAGTTTTAATGTGGAAGAAGTAATGTAATGGATTTTAATTGTTATCTCAGAGCGGATACAATTGTTGTATTTCATAAAAATAACTTATGAATGTAAAGCAAACTTATGATTTATGAAAATGTTGATTTTATTTTTTTCTCAAAGGTGAAAAGCTATGATAAAGATTTATACTGATGATAAATATGATTGTGAACTTGGATTGTCTCGACTTACAATACATTGATAAGATGTTGCATATTGTATATAAATTTTTTCTTTTCAGGTGAAATTTGGACTCTGTAAAATTTTGTATTATATATATTTATGAATAATGTATTTCAATTTGTAATGGCAAGTAGTTTGAAATGTTGTTATGGTACGTATGTATGGTTGTGTGAGATGAGTAATTTAAATGTTTTTGTAAATTCAATTGCAGACAAGGTATTTTTGTGAGGTGACTATGAATTTCTATGGTGCTTCAACTCACATATATTTCTTTTTTGGTTGATTATGATTAAAATTTTGCAATTTGAACCATAATCAGAGGGGGGTCTTTGTAATACATGTGAGTTTCAGGGTTTTTAAACATTAAAATAGTAGTATAACGTAAAGGGGGTCGCAAGGTAAAGTTTGGACATTTAGCCTAATTTAAAAGATTTAGTTATTTCATAATATTAATGAACATAGAAATTCAAAGGGAAATGCAGACATTAATTAATAATTTAAAAAAATAAATCTTACAAAATAGTAACTTCAAATTTGAATTCAATCTTGTTTAAACTATTCAATGGTAATTCACGATGTTTCAAAATACAAAAATATTGAACAGTATTGTGGAAGGTTGAAGAAGTGATTCACTGAATTTCTAGCCCACGAGTAATAAATATTGAAAGACTATTACAGACTTTGAAGGATTTAAACTTGATATATTATGTTGATAGTATGTGTGATTTATCTATGGTGTTGTGACCGAGACAGAATTTTTGTCTGAGATGTTGGTACCAATCATAAGTCGATATAGGGAGACATATTTACGGTCCCCTGGCTTGTATCACGTGACATGACGTGATCATTGAAAAAGCTGGCAAGCGGAAGATATAGCTCGTTCTCACTTACCTCAGAGACGTTGTGTTAAGCAGACCTATTAGTAATGTGCTAAGTATATTGTTCCAGAAGTATGGAGAAGTGCGTTATTTCTGTTAGAAATGCAATTTAAACATTTTTAAAACATTGTAGAGACAGTGCAGTCATGTTTGAGCATAAAATAGTGAAATTCGGACATCAGTAAGTAAAGATATGGACTTTAAACAAACTTCGAAAAACCAGCGTGGTTTTCACAAAGAACAAGTAATGGCGGGCTAACTCAGTGATTTGTAAAAAAGAAACGAACAGTGTTTTCGGAGTGAGTTCTATCCGTACATCATGAACTAAATTCAACGATTAGAGAGGCTAAACAATTCATCACGTATAAAATCATTTAAATTAAAATTTTCATAAATTAAAACATGTGTTAAAGTAAATTCATTTTGTAATATTAAAATTCTTAAAGTGCACTATAAAAGGAGAGCTCGTAAGTAATAAATCATTTAAATTAAAGTCTGCAATCTGTAACACTTACGTCCATGTCACAGAGAAAATAATAAAGTAAGAAATGAGTCAGCTGTTTCCTATAGTGACTAAAGGAACAGAGATTTGGTCTAAAGAAAAATAATGACGCAATACTAAATAATATTAATCATTTTAATTTTCATATAATTACATTTCTTAATGACGCAAAGTAATTACAGTAGAATCATTTTTCTTTAATAAACAAATAATAAAACATAAAAGCAGACTGTAAAAGTAAATAATATAAAGGCAGACTTAGAAAACATATCAGTATATGAGCGTGTGTAAAAAAGTGAAAATTATACAGAAACTTTATTTCAAAGAGTAATGCGTTATAAACGAGTAATAAAGCGACCGTCGAGACTATGAACAGTTCGATAAATAAATAAATAAAAAAGAATATAATAACAGTACATCACACAATTTAATATGAATCGAGATCTTGATATGATGGCGTAATCAGTGATCATGGATGCAATGTAAAGAGAGAGAGGGAAACAACTGGTGTACGTGCCGATAAACAGGTTCCTAGCGAGAGGGAACGCTACGGAACATTCTAGAAAGAAAAGAAGAATCAAGATGGCGTGAAAGGCGTTCTACGTCTTGTATGTTGTGGGAGCTGCAATTACCACAAAAGTATAGTTTATTTAAAATTTGAATATTAAGAATAGTACGAAAGTGAAGTAGAGCAGTGACAGTATTAGCATAATCTTGGACGACGAGAAATTTTTTATATCTTCGATGATATGACGATCTAAAGAATTGTGAAATGTGCTTCGACAAAAAACGCGCGTAGTGAAATGGATAGTGCTTCATATTTGTGTGATTATAAAAAGTCCTAGGTAAAAAACAGTGAGATAGACAACGCAGTAAGTAATAAATGGCCATTAGTTTAAATTTTAAAGTCTGCATTTTTAGAAAATTATAAAAAATTTGAGTAATATCCTAACTTAAACTTTTCATTTATTGCGTCATTCATTTGTAAGCTATGGCTCACAAAACTTTGTATAATTTGTAAATAGTTAATCAATTTGTATGTTCAATTGTTCTATGACATTGATATTGTTTGTTGTAAATATTCATTTTTTAATTATGTTTGATTAAACAAAATAGTTGCTGCCATGATGTCTTGAATTTCTTCATATAGCCACGAATGTCCATTTAGCCATTACTTTTTTAGCCAGGTTCCCACCCCTAAGAAAATTAAACTAATTAGTAAATATTTTTTGAATAATTAGTAATTACAAGTAAATATATGCAGACTAAGCATAAGTGAGGTTATATGTGGATTATCGAAAATATTATGATCATTATTTTTTATTAAGATTATGAGAGTTAGGTAAGGTGAATTAAAGTAAGGTGAATTATAGTAAGGTGAATTATAGTAAGGTGAATTGAAGCAAGGTGAGGAAAATAATATTGTTCTACGTTGAGACTGGGAGAAAGATGTTATGTGAGTTAAGGTGGGCGATGATTTATTTTAGAAGTGAGGCAATAGGCCTAGGAGATACATAAATGATTTTGAGTATTACATGAGCGACGATTTTTCTTTTTAAGGTGATGAAGAGATATTAGTAGCTATTAGATAATCCACATATGGCGTTTTTATTTTTGATTTAAGACATATTTTTTTTATTTTTGAACTTTTTACCGAATCCCATTTTTTTTTAACACAGTAAAACTTATTTTTATTTTT
>JAGFPH010022646.1:0-12461 GCA_018207615.1 Philaenus spumarius | reverse complement strand
CTAAATGTTTACGAGGTAAAACCTACGAAGAGTCACAAAGCTGTTAAGAAAATGATAAACGAGAAGCTATAATGTCTGTCATTTGTTACTCAAATTAAATCAGGGTTGGCACTTTTAAGATTAATTTGTTTATGCTGTTCGGATGGGATTACGGAGAGTGAAAATATTTAAGCTATATGTAGGCTAATTAAATCACTTGCCAACATACGGTTCTCATACATTAATAAATGTATACAAATGTAGCTATAACACGATTTTTTACAAAAGATATACATGTTATGACAATTGTAATAGGTATTACATTTACTGAAAAGCTTAGTGTTTACTTTTAGCATTTAAAAAATGATTTGTCACTAAATTGTAAGTTCAATAATATCGAATGAAATATTTTTTAAAAGATTTATGACCTAAGTTCAAAGCTTTCGTAAAACTTACGGCATCTTCGTGGCGTTATTTTAGTTTCAGTACATTATAATAAGTTAAAGATAAAAATAAACACAATTTTTAAATATTTAATAAAATTTCTGGATTTCATACAAAAAAGCATACTTCGTTTTTCTTATATAATGCTGCATTTCCACAATATAAAATATTAGACGTAAGAAGATGGTCCCCTAAACCATCTTAGATGGTAAGAAGATGAAGTGATGCCTAAACAATGTAAAAAGATTTGGCCATACTAATTTCCTCTATCCATTCTGTTTCACAATTACTATTTATTTGTTTATGAAACCAAACTAAAGTGGTCTCTATATAAACTCACAATACCATCTTGGTTTGTATATAACTATTTCCTTCGATTGCAATAGAAATATTATAGTTGTATCATTACATAAACAAAAATAAATCTCGTATAGCGTCTTTCATGCTGTATTAAACGTATAAATAATGGCCATGACTATCAATATTGTTTTAAATACTGTAAGTACATAATAAAATAGCACTGTACATAAATATAAATATATCTTATTCACAATAAGCGATTTTGGGAACAGTAGGAATTATTAATTTTGAATTTTTTCGTGCAAATGCCGCCTTACTTCGTAGTTAAATACTCTTAAGTACACTTTTATTCCTTTCATTAATGAAAACTATTGTTTCCTCACCCCATGACTTTCATAATTTGCTTTTAATCAATAGAGGAAACAACCGTTCTCAGCATGACTGGTCCCTCACTGCCCGTCAGGTTCCTCCAGCGATGGCGTCCACCCTCAATGTATGTTCCTTCAGCTCTCTCACACGCTTACAGGCGTTATCAGGATGGATGGTGGTGGAGAAGGCTCTTTAAATACGGTGATAAACGAGTAGTGAATTTAACAATGATGATTAACTACTCGATTTCTGCTGGTTATATACTAACTATTCTAAACTACAATCGACTTTGTTGTTGGAACACATTTGGTTATTAAACGTATGTGTGTCAGACTTAGTGTATTGTTATTATACTTAAAATATCCTAATCTTGTTTTGTTTGGTTTTCATACAAACAGTTAATACATTATACTGCAGTTAATATGTTCAATAGCAGTTGGCTAGTAACACAGCTACAAGGAGTATAATGTACTTTTAATATATATTTAGAAAAGGTAAGTAAAATACGTATTTGTGTAGCATTCAGTTGTTGGCATAATCCAGCAATATCAACGTAATTAACATACGAAGCCCTGAGGAATTTACTGTTATATCTGTAATTCCACTGTGTAAACAAACTTGGAAGGAAACTCTATACGCAGGATAATTGCTACGCCTCCTTACCATCACTACTTATAGCTCCCACAAATAGCTTTAAGCTAATTTAAGTTATATTAAATGTCACTGTAACTTTAAAAAGCAAGAATACAAAAAAATTAAGACTTTGATGTACACTTCCAAATAAAACTATGAAGAACTACATTATTTGTTTAGTTAAACCATTATTTCTGTTATTCTTAAAATTTTATAAATGCCAAATGTATTGAAATAATTTTAATTAATGAAATAATTTGAAACAAAATATCGACGCCACAAATTAACCATTAAAAATACCATGGTGTTGGCCAGCTGTCTAAATCTACAGACTTTTTAAACCATGCCATTGTTGGAACTATTTCGGAAAAAAAATTGAATTGAAGAACTAATACGTTAGAAACAAGGAAATGTAAACGCAACCAGTGTTCTTGTATTGCTACGATTTGAAATCAGACTTTCGTTTAATGATTAATGTGGCAAGTAACTATTTATTTTAGATTTGTTTTCCGTGATTTGTATTAGAGTCGATATTATTGTGTGATACTCATAGAATAATACACATTTAGTAAAAAAAGTATGTAACTAAATTTGTATAACAAATTATTATAAACATATTTGTTTGTTTAATTAAAACAGCATGTATGTTTTAGCTAGATTAAAATTTAGTGAGATTTGGCTGGTGAATTTATTGTAACATATATCTAACGATGTATAAGTCTATGTACGACTCCATATTATGTACCATGTTTATTTGAACTCCCATTTGAATTCATAAAATATTACCTACTATGCACTTTTTGGACATCAATATCAATGTTATGAGCTTATCAAAAAAGTACAAATGTTGATTACCTATCAAGTAATTATAAAACTGATTAATTGGAATTATACTGGACTAAGATGATGTGACAATGTATGCTATTGACTTAATATTAACAATTTTCAAACTATAAAATAAATAAGTATTAAATAATGATATGTAATTATTATAATTAATTACCCTATTTTCTCCGTAAACAAATTATTAACTTAAGTACAACTCTTTGAATATCCAATATATTAGGTTGAATTAGATATTTTTACTATAACTGCCGTATTAATTTTATATTCCGACGTTGTTAAACGTTTTCCCCTTCATTCTACTCTTTATAACGTTTATTAACAAAATTTGTTATGGTAAAACCTCTAGAAGCTATTGTCTAAAATCTATTTGATCACATACAAATGTATATACTTTAAGGATTGAAACAAAGGGCCCTTTGCTTCGGATTCTCATACTTCCACAACTAGGATAAGTGGATAGGTACCTATTATTAATCCTTGAAAGTTCGAATCAAACTATTGCCATATGTTTATACAATTGTTATATTTGTGAATACATTATTTTCTCAGTTCACAAGGCAGAGCAGTAGGATTTTTTTTGCACTTATGTATAATATTGGTAAACATACGTAGATCTAATATAATTTAGAAAACAGACGTTGAGATTGCATCAAAGATTTTCATTTAGACTAATGAAAATGGTTGCGTAAAGTTGCTTAATAAGACGAACTTAAAAACTAGGATCGTAAAATTGTGTTGGAAGATTCAACTGAAGCATACTTAGATGATCGCTTCAAGCACTGACAACATAACTAAATTATTACCGTTACCTAATTATTTATGTTTACGATTGAACTTTGAGGTAAATAATACAAGTATTAGTTTATTGTAACCTGCAGAGATGTTAAAACCTGTATTAAATATTACTTTTATATGTTTGTAATAGTTCATCTGTAAAAGAAATACTTATAATAATTACATATATTAAATGGAAATATAATTTAATTTAAATTAAGAGAGGACATATACCTAATATAATCATTAGAATATTTGTTTCTGTTTTTTGTTCAATAACAGTACTACTAAAGTAAAGTAGTAGTAGTTTCAATTTCAATAAACTACTAAAGAATTCAAGAATTTGAAAGTAAAAATTACTGCTTATACGATAATATTGTGTAAAATTGATTTTAAAAAAACAATTCTTTTTCGTTTTGATTTGTCTCCAATACTTTCCTTTATTCCGCTTCCTAATATAATATTTTTTTAAACGTTTAAATATATATTTCTTTCAACTTGTATTTTTTTTATTTTGCAGACATATTTAAAAGACAATTAATGGTTTTTAGTCTTTATGTCTTTTTCAAAAAAATAGTACCCCGGTAATATAATTTATATTTAATTTGTAAATATCGGTTTCTACGATCAATAAAAGTATACAATTAATTATCATGTATTATGATTCAAGAACATGATGCACATTAAACTTGAGTTAGAAATTATTGTAGAGAGTAATGCAAGCAGTTGTTTTAAGGAAAACAAAAATGCTGTCTTCTTTATATTATTGTTTTTGTGGCAAGAGACGTTTACGATTTTTAATTGAATATAAGATGCAGGCCTGGCCTACATTAATTGATTTTAACTTATTTATAAATTTTAATTTATCTTTCATATTATCGTAAAACTAAGATGTAAATCATTTATGTAAACTATTTGAAACATGTAATTAGATTTCCACGAATTAATAGCTAATATCCCACACTTGTTGAAATTTATGAAATAAAAAATATGTGATATTTGATTTAGTTTCTTCAACAAATATAAAAAGTGATCGTATAGCTATTCACTTATATTACTTTTAAACGGTTTGCTGTTATACATTTATGAAACTAAATAAAATAAAGAAAATTAAATACAAAAACTGATCAATTAAATTAAAACTATACAACAAACCTAATTGTAAACTAACTTGAATTAATTAAAGTTGTAACTTACTAATACACTATACAGGGGTGGCAAAAAGTCCCGGAACAACCCAATATCTTTTTCCAGGTTCCACTTACACAATTGAAACTTTGCAAATTGTTTATGGGTATAAAAAACTACTTTTTTAGAATATGGGTGATTTTTCACCTCCTCTGGGGGACGGCCAGTCAGGAGTCGGTGAAAAATCTTAAATGTAAGCATGGGTTGTTATGCATATGATTTTAAAGGTATTGATGAGACAAACACAACGACAATATAAAAATGAAAAATGGATGATCCTGAAAAAAGTTATGGCTGTTCAAAGTTTTGATATGCTGCATGTTAAATGAGCCTTATTCTAAGTTTAATTTATTTTTACATGTTCCATGTATTACACGTTCAACTCTGCAAATTGTTTACGGGTATAAAGAACTACTTGTTTATGCTACAGTTGATTTTTCATCTCCTCTGGGCTAAATCAATACCAAAGCTAATAGTAACTTCAATCCTTTCTTAATATAAATATAACAAATTAATACAAATTTTTATATGAATTTATACTTATAATGCAGTTTAAATGTAAGATTGACTACACCTTACTACTCATTAAAAGACGTTTAGTTACGGTTTCGTCTAAATTTTTATAAACTAAACTTACGAAACATTTGTAAATCACATTTTATTAAAATTTGGAGGTGAGACACTTTTACATCGTACCTCAAAGATAACAAGACTTGAATACTAAGTATAAAGTATAGATACGGAACAAAAGACAAGTCACGTTACGCTCTCTTGAATTCCTAAAGGTTTGCTAGAAATGTGCAGATATAGAAGAAGCACTCTATAGTATATTCACGTTGTACGAATAGTTTTATGTATATATATATATTTATTAATTGTATGCCAACTAAATATATGTTTATTTGCTTTAACATTTTAATACACTGCACTGCACTACACTGTACGATGCAGTTGTTCGGTAAACATATATTGAACTAAAATTAAAAAAAAATCTGATTGTATTACACTGATCAAAAGAGATATAACTATGTAAAAATATCACAAGTGTCTTAGCGTTTACAAATTATTTAATAGAAGATAATGTTTATAGCAGCATTAAGTATTCTCATAAATGTACTATAGATTACAATGAATAATAGCCAATGTCGGTATGAATTTTTTACCATTAATATATTTGTGGAAAATATTTTAATATTTACATAAAAACATGTTTTAATGATTAATTAGATCGAGATATGTGGCATTTATATATCTGATGATTAAAATGTAGTAAAAATTTTATTTTATCTCTGCTGCAGGTGTATTGGAACTAACTAGTTAGATTTACGTGGTGAAGTAATGATGTAACATGTTCCTGTGACGTCACATACTGATAGTCAATAATAGCGACAGGAACAGCTGTGCACCCCCGGCAATAACATCTATAGTAAACTTTGCCAGGGATTGGTAACATAAAGAACTAAACAAATATTAATAGTCATCTTTTAAATGAACCTTAACATTTTAGTGATTTTTCCATCTGTATATATCTTATAGAAATAAATGTATATTATATACTATTTACAAAAAACACGACCATTATAACTGCTTTTTAATGAAAAAATTGTGTAGCCTAATAAACATTTTGGTTTTTCAGTAAACGATGACAGTAAGAAAACCATAACCTATAAAATAAATCTTACATGTTAACGCATATTACTAAGAGAGAAATGCAAGTATATTAGAATTAGTCAGGTAAATTACCTTTACTTTACAATAAATGTGTTTATATAATTTATTATAAGGATTTTTGAAATTCTTCCATTAGATGTAAACTTTAAACTATTTAAATACTATTAAACCCCATGAAAAATCACAGGTAGATTAATTAAATACACATGAGAAATACATAATTTAAAAAAATACTATTAAAAAACAAAACTGACTTTATCTAACCCTACCTAAGTTGACGTGGATTTTTTACTCGGTAAATGAGTACAATTAAAAGGATTATTAAACCATAGGCATATTTGTAAAAATTTTGTATTTACAATCATTATTATATATCCAAATGTTGTCTTTTAATTGCTTTCTAACTTAATATTAATAAATCAAATGATTTAGAAGTTGTTTTAAAACTATAATGAAGAAATTAATAATTTAATATGTTATACGAAGATGTACGAAAGTTTTTGAAGCTAAACGAAGTGTATCTCTTCTTTAAACTTGTATAAATGAAATTAGATAATAAGAGGTTGTATTTATATTGATTTTATAACCTCAAAACAAATCTGATAACGTATTATAGGCTAATTTAGGCTTCTTAAACTCATATTTAAAAAAATTAACGGTACGAGGAACTGGAACATACTTTCTCACAAACATATTTAAATCATTACACAGATTCACTGTGATTTCATTATTGTAGGTGGGGTAGGAGAGTTGATTTATTAAAGTAGGACATTAACTAATAAATATTATAATTATTATTATCTAGAGAGAAAACTATTCTATCGATTTCGAACAAATTTGCACCAAACACGTCAATTAGGGCCGAATATATGCATGAAAAAAGGGTTTGAACATTTTTGAAAGACAAACCCCTTTATGGCAAAAAAACCCAAAAATCTGTTATTAGTCTATTATTATTATTATTATTAGCTAAACGAGAATTTTTAGAAAGATGCGGTTTTTTGCATATGGTAGAGTGTATTAAGGGCTACAAATAAGCCAAATTTGATCAAAATTGTTAGTTTTTTATAAAATTAAAATAACTGATTTTTTGGGGGTTTTTTTGAAAAAAAGGGGGTTGTTTTTCAAAACCGTTTTTCGTGCATCTATAAGGCCTGCTTGACATGTCTGGTGCAAATTTGTTTGAAATCGATCGAATAGTTTTCGCTCTAGCATTGAATACATACAGACATACATACAGACATACAGCTATACATTTTTTTTAAACCAATTGTTTGGACTCAGGGGGTCCCAAATCGGATATTTCCACAAATTCTCAACATCGATTTTTTTTCGATCACTATACTTTCTCTACACTATAGTATAGTGAGAAAGTAAAAAGCGTCGTAAGACTTATTGATTGAAGTTGTAAATATAAAAACAAAGTATAATCTACGATAGATTTTGTTTAAGTATTACAGATGAGAGGTGAAAGCAGCTGTTATAATATATTGTTTCTCACGTATTGTACGGACGTACACTCGCTTTTATAGGATTTGGCATTATGATTCATATTATAATACTTTAATTACAAGGTACTTAAACTTCGTACGTGATGTTATTCAAAGAATTCTTTTTACCCAAGTGTTCATTGATTAAATATTTTTAAGATTATAAGTCCTAAGTAAATATATAAATTTTACAATATAATATGGATACACATAATAATTATTAACGAAAAACTTAATGTTGAGCAACTAACGTGTATATATTAAGATTCGCATTAGATAAGCCTATATATATATTATATCATTTCGGTAAACATTTCATAAAACAATAATACTAAAGCTTCTATAGTGATGGTATCAATATTTATTTTTACTTAATGTATCTTTATTATTATGTGTTAAACTTAATTATAATGAACTTATTATGATGAAGTTATTACTGAAAATATTATACTTGTATAGTAATTTATTTATTTTCTATTGTTTCAAGACTTTATTATTTTCCTATAGAAATTGACTAGATCACACTTAACATTTGTATTTTTTAAACTTCTCGTATTTAAAAAAAAATAGAATTTTTTGGTATAGTTAATACATGAAAAATTTATATTAGTTTTGATAAGTTCTAAAAGATGTGCAATCAGAGCAGACTGTATAGGATCTTCTGTTCCATTGCTTAAATATATTCTGACAGCTAAGTAGTCTACAAAATGGCAGCTTTATTCTTACATATGCAAGCACAATTTGTTTTTCTGACTCAAACGTAAAGTAAATAAACTTTACCTTTAATTTTATAATTATATATTCTAAGACCTTGCGCATTTGTTCTTATAAAAATATTATTTGATTTAATTTAAATTAATCGTGTTATTTAATACTTATGATATAATTTTGATAGACATAGCTTTAATCTAATATTTTACATGCACGTGTATTATATTTAATTACATAGAAACTAAATAATTGCAACTACAAGTTCATCACAAAAACATATTGCACAGTAGGCATTGTTAAATTGAACGGTTAGAGCTTAATTAAGTATAAATACATCTGACTTATATTTTGTGAAAAATGTGTAATGACAGAAATTCCTCTTATTCTGACATTCACAGTAAAAGTTAGGCTATATATATTATCAGTTTTGATTTTAAGTTAAGAACCAATCGGACTAAAAAACAGAATAAGAAAGTGATACTTAAATATTCATTACATCAAAAATAAATAATTATATTGTTTATACCATTTTCCTAACATAAACAAACATTATTAACTGTTGACAGTTCATCAATAAGTTTTTATATGAATTCATATTTTCTTCCTACTGTAGTTATAAACAAAGGCCAAACACAAGATTATTGTTCTTATGATCTGTAATATTTTAATAAGTTTCAAAATATTCTTATTTTCTTTGTGTGTCAAACCAAAGGTATAAAGTGTTATTTACATTAACACATTTTGTATTAAGAAAAATATATCCAAGAACCCATTTTGAATTTATTGAAGTGAAAACTTCTTTAGGCAAGTTGTGCACCAAGTAAGAAAGCATTTTCGGGGAGAAAAAAGGATGAAATCGCGACACCGCCACCGCCACCGCGAGTATATATATATATATATATATACTGTGGTATATACATTTGCGGGTGAGGAAATTAGTATGAAATCGCGACACCGCCACCGCCACCGCGAGTATATGTAGGCTATATACTGTGGTATATACATTTGCGGGAGAGGAAAAAAGTATGAAATCGCGACACCGCCACCGCCACCGCGAGTATATGTATATACTGTGGTATATACATTTGCGGGTGAGGAAAAAAGTATGAAATCGCGACACCGCCACCGCCACCGCGAGTATATATATTGCAACGGATAAACCTTATGCAATGCGTGAAAAATTGAGTTTTGTTGTAAAACTGCAAAAATCAAGATTTCATAGCAGGAGTTGAGGTACACCCTATACTTAACTAGATTAGAATACGACAAGTCCCGGCCAACTGTACTGTGTCAACAGAGATGGACTTTTGTCCAGGAACTTGTTTCAAGTTGCTTGAAAGACTTAGAAAAATTAGTTGTTTTTATACAGGAATAAGGTGTTAAATAAAAGTATAAAATTGATGAATTTTATGGGTAAATGTGAAACACGGGAGGTGGTAACATTGTTCATGGAAGTCACAATTTTGTAAAATAAAAAATGTTAAAGTTATAAAGAGTTAAAGTTATAAGAAATTCTCAAATTTCATCAAAATTAAATGAAAAAGATATTTTTGAAAAGCGTAAGAAAAATTGTATAAAAAATGTTAAATAACAAATTAAGGAATTTTTGGTATTTTAAAAGTTAGAGATAATTGTTAAAGTTTGAAGGTGAAAAAGCACCATAAAAAATGAAAAAGGGAAAATGAAAAAGTAAACAAGTTGTAAAGAAGTAAAAGTTTTATAAGATAAAAAGTTTATAAATTGTTAATTAATTAAAATAATAGGTGAGAAGGTTAATACCTATAGTTTGCTAAAAATAGAATGAAAAAGGTGGTAAAAATAATAACATAGTGTTAAGAAAGTAGTAAGGGTATAAAATTGTAAATCTCAATCGAAAGTATCAATTTTAAAGTTAAAATTCAAATTCAAAAGTAAATGGTAAATTTGGCAAATTTTGCAAGTCCCAAAAACAGAAGAAAAATCTTCGGACAGAATGGAAATTTTGGCTAATATATCATAAAATAATAACCAACATAGAAGAAAAAAGAAAAAAGATTTTCCTTCAAAACCAGAAAAGTTTTCGCGAGGAAAAACCGCGGAATACGCGAGGCAGCGCCATAAGCGAACCAAACGGAGTACGACCATCACTCAAGTTTGAGAAGAAAGGAAAATGTATCAGGAATACGATTACGAAAACCGCAAGTTCATAAAAGCAGTTAAAGGAAAACTACGAGGAAAATACGAAAGACAATAGGAGAAAATGTTAGGAGGGGAGATCTAGATTAGCTGATGGCAAGGCCTAACGAAGAAGTTAGTGGGGGTAGTACCAACCTAAAACTTAAAGAAATCAATGCAAGTTGCATGGCAAGATATCGAACAAGGAATAGAAAAATAAGAAAGGCAGTTGGTACTCGGAAGGCGGCAAAGGAGGCTATATAAGCGGAGTACAGCGGGAGCCGCCTACCTATCTAACGACCTATCTAACGATCTACCTATCTCAGATATATCTAACGACCTATCTCAGGTATATCTATCGCTCATCTGGAAGCTGGAATCGCTCTCTCACTCTTTGAGTTTTTCATTAGATCGACGTTGTTAGACGGATCTGCGATGTTATAGTAACATACTTAGAAGCAGTGTTATAAAGACAGCAGTAAGATATGTGTCAATCAAACAGTGAACAGTTTAATTAATTATAATATTATGCGATATAATATTTCAAGTAACATTTTTCATTAAAATTTTATCAAACGTAAATACGAGTTAAATGAACAAAGACAGTGTAAAATCAGTTAGTATTACAGACAGTGGAAAAACGATTGAACAGTTTGAGTGAATTACGCTATAGTTAATTATATAGCGGGTGCGTCAAAAAATCTATAAATGACGTAGTCTACAAGAATCACAGGACTGATGTAATGACAATAACTGGAACCACACATGGACTTTGAAGGACTACTGGAATAAGAAGCGGAAACCAAATCAGGGAAGGCGTTAAACCAAATCAGGGAAAACGTTAGAAGACATCAGGGAAAGTCAAACCAGGCAAAAGCTGAGACCACGAGAGACGTTCAACCGCACCAACGATAACCGGACTTCAGGGAAGCTGTATTTCGATCAACATTCTTGGGAAAGGTGTTCAGAGTCCAGGGTCGCAGTAATAAAAGGTCTGTCAGAAAAGTTACGATATCCCTTATTAAAATATTGCCTGAGTTAAAATTAAATAATTATTGATACTGGGTTGAGATAAAAAATTAGGTTTTTCAAAATATAAAATTATTAATCTTGTAAATTAAATATATAAAATCATTTTCATAATTAAATAATTAAATAATAAATATTAAAAAGGAAGGAATAATTAAGGATAAATGAATAATAAATGGTTCTACCTAAAAGAGTTAAAATTTATGTAAATAGTAAATTTAGTTTAAAATTTATGTTTTTGTAGTGGAAAGAACCACAGAGTATTTTGAGTTTTTTATTGAATAAATTTTCTTTTGATTTCAATTAATATAATTAATTTACCTTGTTCAAGAAATTCCTATTATCTAAGTATCATATATGATAAGTTGTTTTCAGCGTATGATCAATATTGAAGGGCGGAAACGCAAAGTTGGCATTTCCAACGAAATTTCACAAAGCACAAATAATTTAATTATTCTAGGTAAAGTTCCACTGTTCTCACTCCTCGGAGATTGTCAAATAAATATAATATTAATTACTGAGCTGAGCAAATTTAAAGTTAAGAGTAACTTGAATAACTGGAAGGAATTAAATAAAATATTTTTATTTAAGGTGACTATAGGCATAGTTATCTTAACCAGAGTTATATCACCTAGGCTATTAAAATTAATTTGCCTTAAACTTCCAGTAGGTGATATAATCTCTTTATTCTGTAACAAAGTAGGGAAATCCTACAGACAGACAATAGCGTCGGGGCTACATTGCAGAGGTGGCTCCCGAACGTCATAAAAAAGGTCTGTCGTTGCAGGGTTGACGTCGCAACGTGGGGACAAAAGGAAAACAAACTTCCTCCCCCAGCGTCGTGCAACTCGTGCGTCGTTGCAGAGTTGGCGC